>VWZZ01006600.1:59462-106493 GCA_013399095.1 Psophia crepitans | reverse complement strand
GTCCAGGCTCGGCGTGAGTCTCCCGGTGGGGTGCGGGAGTCCCCTCTCGCTGTGGGGAGAGGCACCGGGGTTGGGGGGGTATCGGGCGAAGGGTGGCGGTTCCGGGTGGGGGTGGCCCCGGCCGGCTCCCGCTGGGCCGCCGAACGCTACGGTGAGGGGCTCGTGGGGTCCGGTCGCCGTGGGAGCGGCTTGCCTATACGGGAAGGGTACCGGAGTTTACTTGTGTGCTTCCTCAGGAGTACGCGCTTATTTAGGGAAAGTTGCCCGCTGGGGCAAGTGTGCCCGAGTTGTAATGGTTATGAAACTCTTTTGGGGGAGCCTGGCCGTCCGTGCGGGAAGCCGCGGTAAGTGCCCTTCCAGCTCCTGTGGGGCTGCAGTGTTAGGGCACCGTCCTGTTCTGGCCTGGGGAAACTGGCTCCTTCCCTGCTTTTCGTTCTGGTATTTACAACTTCAGAGGCTAAAGAGACTCTGTTGTCTTCGCAGCCGAACGTTGAGCTCCGACGGACGGTTCTGTCCGTAAACCGCTGACGTGTGTATCCTGTGCGTGGTGCGAGGAGTGCCGGGGCTGCTTAGAGGAGTTTGGGGTGTGCTAGCAGCCGTTGCGTTGCCTCTCTGTGCTGGAGGCGGAGAAGTTCGGACTGCCTATAAATGTGACTCAGATTAAACGTGAATGTCGGGTGGCTTCTTATCATGCAGCTCTGTGTTGTGTGTTTAGCGAATTGAAAGTAAACATCCCCCAAAAAACTCCTGCTAATACACGATAGTTGCTCTCCCCTGCCCTGGTGCTGCCANGGGTGGGGGGAGAAAAAACTGTGAGAGCATTAATTTTGACAGCTTTTTCTTGGACCTAGTACAGCAATGTCCATGTAGGTAGTATCAAGTTTTCAGTAGCATGGGTTGTCATCACAGAAAGTGAGGAACAAAGTCAAACCTGAACAAATAAAGTATGTTTTATTTTGTGTCTATTCCATGCTAATGCTACCTGCAGTGACAGTTGGAGCTGAGTAGGTGACATGATGACAGCCCGTAGTGGTAGATGAAAGAAGATTTGAAGACTATGTGAGACCTTACTACAGTAAAGTTAGGAGTAACTGATTTTATTTAAGTATGAGAGAACTCCTATTAATGTGACTGATAAAACTTTTTTTTTATATTGGTAATTAAGAGAACTTAAATATGATTTTTTAATTTTATTTCAGACTTAGATTACTGTGTGGTGATAGGATTTCTGTGCCGGGGCATGGCTCTATCAGCACTTTTTCCAATTGTTTTACTGAAACATTGGGTTGATAAAAAGCTTTTTATGTAATAATTAGGGAATACTGGTATTGCTTTTATGACTTCTAAATGTTCCAGGTAAAAGTTGTTTGGAAAAAAAATTACTCCTCTTGCATTTGAATCCCTGTATTCCTGCAGGGAATTGAGTATTGAGATCACTCATGTCCAACTGTGTTTGTCAGTGACACATCTTCCTTGTTTGCAGGGTTCTTATTTAAGAATGAAGTAAAAAACAAATTAAGAAACTTGAAAACAGTGTCAGGTTTTCACTGCAGCTAAGAGATATGCATAGTACTGATTACTGGTTTTAAAAATCTTCTGATACAGTTTTCCTAGTGTAAAGTCTGAACTTCTATTGTTTGCAACACAAGTTTAGCTTAAGGTAAAACACTGATGATTTGCAAAACGGATGCAACGCACAGTTTAACCTGTTGTAGAGACAAAGATTTTCTTTTTCATCCAACCTTTTTGCTAATGGATAATGCCTATAACAATACAAGATCAAACAGCAGTCTCATATGCCAGAATCAATTTTAAATGTAAAAGATGATAAACTTCCTTTTTTCTATCACAGAATCTATTCAGTAAGCACAACCATAAAATGACTGTATATATATATATATGATATTCTTGAAGTGTGAGTCAATTACTTTCCAATTGCTGCCATAATTTAGCTGATGCTTTACATATCATGTAATGAAAAAAATTAACTTATAGTTCATGATCATCTGGATCTTCCTGTTCTTATGATGTAGTCAAGTGTTTCTTTCCCATATATTGTGAACCTCATTGTGGAATCTTTGAAGTAAGAAACATGTTCCACTGTGGTTTGTTACTTTTCCTTGAGTTGAAGACTCTGGTGTCATGTAACTTTTTAAAAATTAAACTTAAAATGGAAGGGAATAAATAAAAATTTCAGTTTTAAACATAAATAAAGTTGGGATTTTGAAAATTGAGAGTATATAATATTTTTATTTAGTGTCCTTTCCTGACAGGGGATAAAACTAGCAAAAGGAGATAAAACAATCACAATTCTTTTATGCAATTTCTGGAAATATGTTCTAGGTTATTTGAATTTTTAAGCAAAGAATTTAAAAGGTAAACAGTATTTCTTGTTGCCTAATTTCAATAATTATTTTTTTTTGATGTAGGTAAACAGATACATGTTCACTTCAAGTAGAAAGGAGCATGTTCCCAAATTCCTCCAGCTTGGGTCATCCACCCTTCCCACCAAAACATCAACAACAGAGTAATTTCTTTAATAAGCTTCCTGTAAATATATCACCGACTTTTCTCGCTCACCAGCAAGTTACTGATGCTCAGTTTAATTTTCAGAATGCAGTGTAAGTACAGTAAGATTTGATAATGGGGATTGGGTTGGAAAAGAGTCTTTTGAAAGAAGTATTTCTGTTTACAGACGATGTTTTTTACTGTTTTTAACATTAAACTGCATTAAACTTTAAAAAAAATAAGGTGTCGTGTAAAAAAGAGCTGTATCAATTCTATTGGTAACCTGCAAGTTTTAGTGCTCTCCTGCAGTGCACATAATACATGAGGTGCCATTGCACTGATTAGAATTAATAATCCACAATTCAGCTTCACAGATCTTCAATTGGATTTGTTTACTGAGGAAAACAGTGGAAAGATGAGAAGGGAAAGAAACACTTACTTTGGGGTTGGTTTGGAAGACACAATAGTGTTCTTTAGGTTCTTAAATTTAACAGTACCTTAAGTTAATTTGCTTGCAAACCTCCTCTTACTGTGTGCTGTGAAGAATGACCATTTTCTCTTTTTAATGAAAAATCTGTTATGTACTGAAGTATCTCTTAATTTTGGATAGAAAAGACAGATGTATTCTTTCTAAGAAAAACGTTACAAGACTTGCTGAGTTTCGTATTCAATCAAGAAAAAGCATCTTAATTGTCATATGAAAAACAATTATGGTCTGTAGTCTTTCCAGGACTCTGAGTGGGAGCCTTGCAACTATTCCAGCTGTTAGACCACAGTCACTGACTTGCAGAAATAGCAGTCCAGTACGTTTGTCTGATGCTCCTGTGTCATTCCGAGGAAAAAAGTAAGTGCTTTCTCTGTGTGTGATTTAATTCTGGTTGTAATATACCCATGGTGAAGCTTGTCTAATATCAATTTCTTGTGCAACTTGAATTTTGTTAGAAATTGCAAGAATACAGAATAAAATGCCTTTTGATGAGACGGGCCATGCTGTGGCTCTTTAAAGTGTTCGTGAACGTGCTTTTGAGATTTTCTTAATACTCGTAAGTGACTTAGTATGTGTAGTTTTTAGCAGCTGGAGCATTAGAGAACTGTGACTTACATGTTTTATTTTAATTCTATGATAGATCGTAGTCTGTGTGTGCTTGGCTGTAAGAGGGTCTATCAATAAACTGAGTGTTCTCTTCCTGTTAATTTGTCAAGTTAAGAGTAAGACTGCACCCTCAATGTTTTGTAGGAATTGTGATGTTTTTTTGATGACATGCTGAATGATTTTCGTAACTGCGTGATGCTTTATTTTTCAAGTACAAAGTGCTAAATTCAAGCATATGTAAGTTCTTTTTTTAAGAGGAATTTCATGTAAACGTAGTTTTCCTACTTTTCAAAAAACTAAACTTACTTGAATTTACTTAACTTCCTTTGTTACTTTAGTAACAAAGTAACTTCCGTGTTACTTAAGTTGCAACAGAGAGAGAATAGAATAGAATCATTAAGGTTGGAAGAGACCTCAAGCATCATCGTTTTAACATTCTAGAAAAAAAAATCACTTCTTATCAGCTAAGAAATAGTGGTTGATACATGTTTACATGTTTGTAATAATTCTGTGAATCAGAATTCCTGTAATCTGTCTTCAAAAGTATTTCCTGTATTTCTCTCCCAGATTTAACAGATAATTAAATACATGGTATTAAGAGTTATAGTTGAGTTTGTAACTGTCCCATAAACCGAAAAGTTCCTGGTTTCATACTGCATGCATGTTTTCATCTTGGCCAGTCTGGTTTATGGAAAGGTATGCTGTGTTAGGAGATTTGCAGTCAACTAGTCAATCTTTAGATCTTGAGTCAACTCTTCTCAAGGTATTTTTGCTGAACATGAGTTCATGAAAGTTCTTGTCAGTCAAAATAGGCTGGAACAGTGTTATGTTTTGATTTAATGTTACATTATGAGTTCCTGTAAGATTACAGGTAGGTAATGTAAAGAACTACTCTCAAACTTGAAATGATGACTTCAGGTCTCTTCAGTTAGATTTCTATTATTAATAATACCATCTGCCCAGGTCCCCAAACTACTTTGATACCAGTTTTTCTGAGTACAAGAAATGACAGTAATTTTATTAATATTTAATTCATAGGAACATTTGATTTCATGCTTTTTAATTAAAAAATGTATGGGTAACCCCCGTACTGGTTAACTTTATGCAGTACATGACACATAAAGAAAACTTGAGTGTCCTCTCTTTATTCTTTACTGTGGATGAACTGCAGTATTCAACTACTGGTCAGCTTTCAGTACAATGTTTTCTTAATGAAGTGTTCAGATGCCAAGGGGCTGTCTGTAAGGTCACTATATCTCTTCAAATATATTTGAATTCCTGTGGCAAAGGACTTAATGAGGACATACAGACCAGTGTTTCAAAATGAGACATTAGGTTTATGATTTGTGTAGCTTAATACAATCACTAGTTTGATTTATCAAATGCATAGTGTTTCTTTTTTGCCCAGATCACACAGTTTACAGTCTGTACAATCTAAGACAGACAACTGTTACGTTTTGAATGGCTATTGTGATAAATGCAGTGGTGGGGAGGGGAGAAAAACTTCATCACTCACGATGAAAAATAAACTTATTTTATTCAGAACACCCAACTCGCTGCACTTTAAGGGTACTTTTCTTGTAAATTAACGTATAGTCTGTATGTATCTTTAAAAAAGTATGTTGTCACCAAAACAGTATGACCAGCTTTCTGAGCTGTCCTGCTGAACTGGCCATTTAAGTTTCAATTGGTTAATACAGGCACTCTTGTACAGCAGTTGCATAAATTCACTTAAAAGGTAGCTGCACATTTGCAGTTGTGTGTTCTCTTCTCCCATTCCAGGTTTAATTCACCTAATATTGAAGATGGGCATGCCTTTTGTTCTGTAGAGTACTTTCTTTCAGTGTAATAGTCACATAATTAAGCATTGGTATTTGTACTTTGTAGCAGCAGTCTTCTAATCATAGATTGGACCTTGCAAACTAGAAGAATTGCTGTCTCTCTTATATCTTTAGGAGACAAAGTGAACAAAGTAATCCACAGGATGTCAAACGACAGCGATTACATTCACAACATTCTGAAACAACTGTACATCATGGTGAAACAACTGTAGTTAACCAAGCAGTGCCTTTGCCAGAACATAGATTCGCCTTCCCAGGATCAGTTCATTCTCCACTCTTCCGTTCACATTACATACCAGACTCATATGCATGTGTCCCTCCATTGCGAGATAATTTGTTTCCAGACCGTATAGAAACTACTCTCCCTGTGGCCAAAGATCAGGTAATACCTTTCTATGCCTGTGCCTTATATCTGTTGTCTGAGTAAGCAGGGCCCAATGGTGCTGTGGAAAACCACAAACATTTCTGCACCTTTCTTTGAGAGTGTCATGGAGTCTCTGTAGCTGAGCTGTCATTAGGAGCAATACCAATAAATGTAGCTGCCACTGTGGTCCTGTGTAGCCTCCTTGGGTGTTTGGAATTGGAGCATTTTTGGGGATAGGGGTGGTGGTTGCTTGCGTTGTTTGTTTTCCATATTAATGTCAGGAAACAGACTTGTCTGCTGCAGGAAGTAGAAATTGGGGGGACGGTCTGTTTGTCACATGATTGGTGATGGGGAGAATACTGATGAAAAAACATTCCACCCTAGTAATGTGTGAGAAGCCCATTCCAAATAAATATGGTATTGGGCCCATAAAGATGTCCTTTGTCTCCCTTCAGAAGGAGGTAAAAGTTACTGTCCTAGCTGTTCTAGAATATTGAAGAGAATATCTTCTCTAGGTGGGCAGTGGAGTTGGAACTGTGGGGTTTTTTTATTTTTTAGTTAATTAAAAAAAACCCCTCAAACATCTGGCTAATCAACTCTTCATATTTTATCTGTACCAATGTGACAGAAGAACATCTTAGTATAAATAGGCCTGTTGATTACAGCATAGAACTCTGTTGTGGAAGAGAAACAGTTAATACTGTCTTCTACCAAAGATCTGACAACTACTTTAATAGTTTGTGTGAAATAAGAAAACTAATTTAAATCAGTTTTAATATTTTTCTCCCTACTGCTGGTAGGCAAAATGTTGGCGTTAGCAGAAGGTATCTCTGATCTTTCCCTTCTTATTCCCTGAAAGACTGCAGATGCTGATGAGGCAAAAATTATTTTCTGTGTACAGACATAAGATTGAACACATTTAAATTTTAAAACGTTGCAGGGTATTTTTCTGAGGAGTTATTCAATGTGAATTCAAATCGAGTAAAACTGTGGACAATGGAATAGATCATGTGAAATTATGCAGGATTTATTTTTTTTAATGCAGTCATCTGTGTTTCATGTAATTTGCATCTCTGGCAGGAAAGAATGTTCACTTCTTTGTATCTTTACTTTTTGAATGTGTGTGTCAAGTTAAGTCAGCAGGTTTTGGCATTGTTTCAAGCATGTCAGCAACAGACCTGTGATTTGAACAGAAAAGAGCTCTGCAGAACAGAACTCCAGAGAGAAATTCAGCGAATTTTTCCACGTACGTTTTGAATTTGATTACTTCATATCATTTTGAGTGTTCTTCAGGTTCACAGTTCTTCCTTTCTCTTAGAACTGATGTGATGTCATAGGTTTTTTTTCTGTGATTCTTGTATTACAGAGAGCAGACTGTTTTTGGTTGGGTCCTCACTGAACGGATTTGGCACTCGTAGCAGTGATGGTGACTTGTGCCTGGTAGTTAAAGAAGAACCAGTAAGTCATTTAAAGCATACAAAATTAAAACAGAGTCTGTTCTTAAAATTTATGTGGTTTTATAAGGCTGGATTCTGAAATGAGAAGTGGTCAAATCCTTTGGATTTAATAACATATTTTTGCACTTTTAATAGCTATGGACTGTGGTCTCAATAATGTTGCAAATATGAATTTAACATTATAAACCTGTTAACCCAACAATGCATTAAAAAAAAAAGCGTTACCTTCATTCCATAAGTGAAAAAAACCCCAGGAAAACAGAGAAGTAAATTGCCTGGAAGCATGAAGGTAATTCATTTTAGATGCAGGAACAACTTTTGATAAGTACAACTTTTTTATTTCATTATTTAGATTCATAGCTGCTAATTTTAGTGAGGGACAGAAGAAGGAATTTGATACGCAAAGTATCTTAAGTATTTTTGGTAAGATAAACCATTTATGAATTTAGGTTGAGAGAAAAGATGTAACAAAAAGCATAATTTTGAAAGCATTGAAGCGTCATTGAAAAAGAAGGAAAGGACATTTTTGTATGAGTGGGGCTAGGTTTTAATGAAGTTCTATGATTTGTGAATGTCCGATAGTTACTTTCCGTATTGAACAGGAATTGTTCTGGCTGGCTTGTACTACACTAAATGTATATGTAGGCTGTGGAATGTGTTGTTACACATGTTCATGTCTTACTCTGAGAACTAATTTTATTTGAAAAGTAAAACATGCTTACTTGGAACATCGAAATGAGAGATACGAACTTTTTCCTTTAATATCATATTTCAGGTAAATCAGAAGACTGAAGCAAGGCATATACTCAGCTTAGTCCAAAAACTCTTCAGCACTAGACTTTGTAAGTTCCCGACTACAGTGAGGTGGTAAGATTATTGGCAGTTCTGGAGGAAGTAGTGGTGCATAGTTGTAACTCATTTATGTAATTGCATCTTGTCTAGCTTGTGATCACAATATTGTTTAGAGAAAAGTTATAAATATTTAGTAATGTTACTTGGTGCTGATGGATAGTAGTTAGAAAAACATAGTGTTTACCTTGCAGACTAGTGGACTTCAAGAACAGGTAGCATCTGTGGGGAGGGGGGAAGTAGATTTCTCTTTCTGTTTGGGAAACCTCTGTTAGTGAACTCTTAACTACTCTTATATTGCAGTGCCTTCCACAGACAATGCTTCAAGAATTTGAGAATTTGTAAAATAAGAAGTCACTAACAGTAGACTGTGTAGAATTGGGGGTTTTGGGGGGTAGGGAGCTTGATACCAGTGGAATAATTAACTTAGGTGCCTAGTGAAGACAATATTAAGTGTTGACAGTTACAGCACATACAGGAGAAACAGGTGAATTCATAGTTCTTACAAGTTGTTGTTTAAACTCCCTTCAGATAAAGAATTCACATGGGCAGTTCTTGACTTAAACGTGAAAGCCTCTTACTTCGAAGAGGCTTTTGTACCATGCTGTGAATTGTAAAAGATCCTCTCATTTATTGATACCAATGACTGTGTCTCCCTGTTTCTCAGACTTGTGATGTGTTCTTTGATGCCACTCCTTATACTGCTGTTCTGAACAATCCTGCAATGATAAATAAATTTAAAAGCAGACTTTTAAATTTCTTTCAAAATTTCTTCATTGGCCAGTGTACATACCTAGACTTAAATAGCTCACTCGAAGAGAGACTTGATAGATCCATCTCAGTATAGGCACTTGATATTTAATGGCTTATTATTAATTGTATATTGATGTCTGCATGAGGAATCCAGAACTTCGTCTGGGCTTGCCTAGGATTCAAGTCGTTCCAGTGCCTTCTGAGAAGCGCAGTGATAAAATGGTTGTGTTACCAGGGATCAGAATGGGAGCATTTAAATAAACTATCACTCTCTTCTTCCTTTTTTTTTTTTTCTTTTTGTTTCAAGAGGTTGTATTCTCTGACAGAGCTTTAGAGTAAAACAAGTTTGTTTGCCAGGGAACATGAGTATTGGAAAGACCTGATGGTCATACGGGAGTGAACCTTGAAGGGTTTTTGTTTGTGCCAGTGCTCATTTTTGATACTTTGCTAATTCTCTGTTATCTTGCAAGTGCTTTTGGTCCACTTCATTTCATCAAAATCTTCCTTGGAAGATGAGGCAGGAGAAAACACTGCTGATATTGCCACTCCTGTCAGACTGTCTTGGTTGTGGTATGTAGACCTCTCAGAAGATCACTTGTACTACAGTTTAAGTGATTTCCTACCTTCCACTGTCTTAGGAAGTCAGCTGCTGGTTAACCATCAAAGATGGGATCTACAAGTACATACATTTAAAGAAAAAGCCTACAGAAATTTTAATTCTTTCTAGTTGTTACTCAAACCAGAATTCTAGATTCGAAGCTTTTAAAGGGTTAGCAGTGCATGTATGCTGCTGCTGTGTACAAGCAAGAGTAAGACATGTCTGTATCAAGCTGTGGTTGACGGTGTCTCATTCTAGGAGTTTGGAGAAGTGGATTCAGAGTTTATCTAAGCTCCAGGTTATTTCAGCTCAGGTTTGCAAAAGGTAACAAGTGTGAACAAGTAATTTGAACCCATCAGATTTAGATGCAGTCTAGACTTTGTCATTCTGCATCTACAATACTGACTGAAATGAAGATGTGTTCTTTTTTTTTTTTTTTAATAATTTAGAATCATAGAATGGTTTGGGTTGGAAGGGACTTCAAAGCCCATCTAGTTCCAACCCCCTTGCCATGGGCAGGGGCACCTTCCAGTGGACCAGGTTGCCCAAAACCCCATTCAGCCTGGCCTTGAACACTGCCAGGGATGGGGCCTCCACAGCTTCTCTGGGCAACCTGTTCCAGTGCCTCACCACCCTCACAGTAAAGAGTTTCTTTCTAATGTCCAATCTAAATCTCCCCTCTTTCAGTATAAACCCATTGCCCCTTGTGCTGTCACTCCCTGCCCTTGTAGATGGTCCCTCTCCGTCTTTCCTGTAGGCCCCCTTCAGGTATTAGAAGGCCACAATTAGGTCTCCCTGGAGCCTTCTCTTCTCCAGGCTGAACACCCCCAACTCTCTCAGCCCGTCCCTGCAGGAGCGGTGCTCCAGCCCTCTGATCAACTTTGTGGCCCTGCTCTGGACTCACTCCAACAGTTCCATGTCTGTCTTGTACTGGGGACCCCAGAGCTGGACACAGTACTCCAGGTGGGCTCTCAAGAGAATGGAGTAGCGGGGCAGAATCCCTTCCCTTGACCTTCTGGTCACGCTGTTCTTGATGCAGCCCAGGACACAGTTGGCTTTCTGGGCTGCCAGCGCACACTGCCGGCTCATGTTGAGCTTTTCATCAACCAGCACCCCCAAGTCCTTCTCAAGGCTTCTCTCAATCCATTCTCCGCCCAGCCTGTAGTTGTTCTTGCGATTGCTCTGACCCACATGTAGGACCTTGCACGTGGCCTGGTTGAACTTCATGTGGTTCGTGCTGGCCCACCTCTCAAGGCTATCAGGGTCCCTCTGGATGGCATCCCTTCCCTCCAGCCTGTTGATTGCAGCACACAGCTTGGCTGAGAGTGCACATGATCCCATGGTCGATGTCGCTGACAAAGATGTTAAGCAGTGCCAGTCCCAGACCGACCCCTGAGGAACGCCACTCGTCACCGATGTCCACTTAGACATTGAGCCGTTGACCACAATTCTCTAAGTGTGGCCATCCAGCCAATAGTCTGTCTATTCTATTCTATTCTAGTCACAGAGTAAAGTAGAAAAAAGCTGCTGATATTTATTCACTGTTTGCGTGGCACATTCTAGTCTAAAGGCATGTATTGTGTTTCTCCTAGAGGAGGGATGTAAGGATAGTGGTAATATATCTTCTGTTTCAAAGGCTAGCAGAGTATGTGTAATTCTTCAACTCACTTGTTCAGATATCTGCACATACCTATCTTTCACAATATTGGCTAGCATTCTAGAACTGCATGCTCGGTTCTAGAAATATGAAACATGAATTTGGAGTGGTAACTGTTACAGCATATTGAAGAGTTATAATCCGAACCACTGAGAGTGTAAATGTCAAAGATTTGTTTAGGCACGATTCATTTGAAAAACAACTTAGTAAACACCATTCAACCCAGTGCTGCTATCTGAGTATCAAAGAGCTCATTTTCTCTTAGTTATACACAGAAGTGCAGTAGTGTTGCGGCTGCGATATCAGAGTGGAATCTGCCTAATGGTTGTCTAATGGGGAATGAGTAATAGCTGGGACAAGCAACTCTAATGATCTTGAAGGACTATGCAGGTGGGTGAGTGAATTCCAAACATCTACAACTAATTCATCCTGTGCTGGGTTGTACCCTCCTAGATTCTTCATGACTGTGGATTCAGATTTCTGTGTCACTCAGCTGAATATTGCACATTAGGGTTTTAGCAAATCTGTCATCTGAATGCAATGAAGATGACACTCTTTAATCAAGGTTGCTATACAAAGTCATAGAAATACCTATTTGCGTGCTTCCCCCCCCGCCACAAGTAAAGATCAGCCTTTGCTTAAGGTTATTTTTAGTCAGTGTTACTTCTAGTTTTGTCATACTTATTTATGCTAATTTGAGCTTAATTTATAGAAGCAATGGGAAAATGTATGATGTTACCTATGAGCAAATTCTAGTGGTCCTAGATTTTGCAACAGAAGAAATTACTAAAATCGTGCTCTTTGCCCAAATTCATACCATGTAACCTGCAGGTTCTGCTTTTCTTTATCTTTTCTATTACTGTCTTGGGCTTATTTCTTATTCAGGATTATGAGCAACTACTAAAAGTAGCGTGAGTTACTGTCAGGAATAGGGAAATTACAGATAATGACTGATACAACAGTTTTGGAGAGCTGAGAACAAGGGTGCATTTGGTGGCACTGTATGAGTCTGGTAGAGCTTAGTATGTTTGGGTTTGGATGGTCTGGCATTGAGCCTGTGTGTCTATACTGTGTGGATAATCATCTGAGGCTCAGTCCTGTAATTGTGTATTTATTGCATGTCCTGTTACCGTTAAAGCAGAAGACAAATAAAGGTTATTCTGTCTCTTTGGAAAATATCGTCCTGTTTTCAGTAACAATAGGAAATTTGTTTCTTGGTATGTACTTTATCAGTCAAATAAACAGTTCTTAAAAGAAATTTTAAGCGTAATCAGCACATGGGGAAGATACCGTTATATTTTTTGATCACTAAAATGCGTAGTTCCAGCTGTAAGCAAACTAGGCATGATTAAACAGTATACAGCTCATCATGTAGCTGTTGCTACAATATAGTGCTGGGCTTAAGTGTCTGGCCATCCTGTATGGGTATGTTTTTGCTCCCATCTTTTTGAACCTTAATTATAACTATTGAGGGTTTCTTTACAAGTACTGCTCAGTGAAAGCATTGTAGAACTGCATTCGTTCTGTTCAAATTTCTTGAATATACTTTGCACAGAAAAGTCTTCCACTAGTGTTTTTCTCTAATGTTTGGTGCACTTCTTTCCACACGCTTTCCTGGATTGTATTTTTGCTGCAGTTGCTAACGGTTACTTAGTTTAGCACAACTTTTCTGAGAATATTCTCGCTAAATTTCATAAGCTCTTATTTGCTATAAATTAGTCAGTATGACTCCACTTTAGATCTTAAGATCAGCATCTTACATGAAACTTAATTGAATATTTTTCTCCCTTTCAGCAAGCTACATTGAGCGACCTCAGCTGATTCGAGCTAAAGTGCCAATAGTGAAGTTCAGGGATAAAGTCAGGCAAGTATTTTGTTCAACAACATTTTTTAGACTCTGACACAGGAAAGTAATCACATGTAGTGTCCATATGAGTAGTCTCACTGAAGTTTATTTGGATTGTCCTGCAGTTGTATTGCAAATTTGTACAGCTAGCATGCAATCAGCTTAGTTCCTTGATGGCCTGAAACACCTCTTGTGATTCAGATGCTGTTTAGTTTCTGTGATGTGAACTAGTAGCAATACATCCTGTGTTTCTGTGGGTTATTTGTACCTAGTGGACTCCAGCTGACAAATGGTTCATGGCGGAAAAACAAGAAGAAGAAGAAAACTGTTGTGAAAAATAACTTTGATTGCTGTGTGAACATAACTATTGAGCTACTTAAGGGCTAATTCACAGTGTTTACACTATACAGACAACACTAAAACAACCTTCAGTTTCTTGTGAAGATGTTTTCTTGATGAAAAAAATCTTGTTCATTTTATAGTATACTCTGCCGTCTTCTGGGGAGGTATTCTGTGTTTAACGAAGTAGTATTTTGTGGTCTATTCACAATGTTAGATACTAATTTTATGACCTCTTTTTAGAAGGAGGAGTAATTGAAGAGAAGTGGATGTGTTGTATGTTACTGTATTTGTTGTATCTTCATAATGAAGACATGAAAAAGAACAATCAAGAGGGATGTATTAGGACAGAAAGCAGTGTATGTCCTATTGTATATGGTAAAAGTATCTGGCAGAGGAAAAAAACTGTTCAAAACACTCAAATTGGTTGGGAATTGGAGTAATGTTCATATCTTCCTGTATTTATGGGCTTAGATACTGTAAGACCTTGCATCACCTTCATGTAATAACATACCTTGACTATTCTTTGTAAAGAGGACTTTGAACAACTCTGTTGTATTTAAGTATCTTATCCTGCCTATAAGCTTCTAAAATTGTGCAACCTTGTCTCTGTCTTTTAAAACAAAAAAGCCCACTTCTCTGAGGAACGTATCACAGTGTGTTTTTATCACCATCTGCCTTTATCAGGGCAGAAGCCCTGCTGTGCTAAAACTGGATATGTCATGTTTGCACTTTGAGCTAATAAATATCTATTTAAGTTTTTCTTGCATCTGTAATTATATAACACTTCTTAGGGTTTTTGGTTTGTACTTTTATTTTATTTACACCTAACCCCTTATTTACTTCTGTATAGTTGCCTACCTTTTAAAAATTTGAATAGTTTTTATCCAGTAACTTTCTGCTCTAACAGTACAGAGGGTTATTTCTCCCATGCTTTCTGAAAGTATTAAACTTTTCAAGCTAAAATTTGGGTTAAATGGCTTGATTTACCTATAACAATACTAGCCTTTTCCTAGATAAACTACATGGTAAGTTCCTGGAATAAATAGTGAATAAATCATGGAGTTATAGCAAGAATATTTTTTTCCAATTTAAAATCAGAAAATAAACTTCAAAGAGAAACCTTAAGTATGGAAATCTTTTTTTTGTAGGCATTTATAGTCCATACTGTGGTCACTTGCAAAAAAAGTAACAGTGATGATATTCATGTACCTTACAGACAGTATTTAAAGATCGTCTTACTAAATCAAAGTATAATCTTCTTAAGGTTTGAAGCTGCCATTACATTTTTTTAGGGAAAAAACCAGTATTGTTCACCATCTGATTTCCTGTAGTATTTTGTGGGGTGGGTTTTTTGGTTTTTTTTGTGGGGTGGTTTGGTTTTTTTTTGGAAGAGGGGAACAGGGGGGGAATGATGCTTACCTTGGGTTGAGTTTTTTGGGTTTTGCATAACCTGTCATCTCCACTCATGTTTTGCTTCTTTAAGTACCTGTTTGTCTCTGATATCTTAGTGGCTCCTGTCTTTCCTTGGGTCATACATACAAATGCATGCACATTCATTCATTTTTTCAGAAGTCTTGAAAAATGGATTGGATATTCTGTAGCTAGGGCTCTAAGCTTGTTTTAGCCAAAACCAGGAACTAAACATGACAAGCTTCCTGTGAAAGACAGTTTTCTTGATGCCCAGCTGCTGGGAGAAAATGGTAGAATTCAGTGAGTGGTATCTCTGCATCTGGATTCTAATGTGTTGCCAGTGGTCCATACATTGACATTTCCCACTTAGTTTGGTTTGGTGAATGAGAAAGTATTCAGTTTGTGTTTGTTCTTCTCTTTCATCTTAAAGGGGGTTTTTTAGCTCTATAACAGTAAGGGAAGATCCATGGCACTTAAAAATTATAGATTTTTTTAAGATTTTTTTTTGGTCTTTCCTAGGAAATGCTCCCAGGAATGTTGGGTCTGCTACCAGACAAGCTTTTGATTAATTAACAAGATTTCTATACTGCAGAGGATGCAAAAGCTACCTCTTCAGCTACTTTTGATATGCAGTTGACTCTTTTCCTCTTCTTTAGTGCTTTTGGTAGAACTTGATTCCCAACAGTACAAAACCTTTTTCACTTGCCATAATTGCAACATCTATTAAATGTGCATATAAAAATACAAAATATCAGAAGCTGTTTAAGCAAGTTCTATTGCGGTTATCTTGTCAATTGGGGTTAATTGAAATTATACATACAGCCTGATGTATTTCTTCATTAAGTCTGCACATACATCTAATATTCTTACTGGTGTTTATGCTTATTTTTAAAACTGTCAAGCAGTAGCTCAAGCTTGTTTATTTTCTGTCCTATTATGTGCTATATTTTTAAAATATCTAAAAAGTCATGCTTGATATTAATTCAGGTATAAAAATATCTGATTTTTAGGTGAAGAATATTTTAATGTACTTAATGATGTCAAAAACCTTTTGGAGGCATCGAATTACTGTGTGCTATTCAGTTTAGTAATTTCAGGCCCATGTTCTCCTAACAATAAATCAAGAAAATACAAAGGAGTATTCAGGCAAACGAACACTGAGAATGAGGCTTGGATATATAAAATGGAAATACTTGTACACTGCAGATAGCTACTTCTTTGTGAATATTAGGCTCTTCTTATTGTGAGTTACAGTCTTGCTATAGCTTCTTCACTATGAATTTAATAGTGTTTCTTGAGTATTGTGTATAGTTAAGCTCTACATGCAATTTGAAATTCAAACTTTGGTGCAGGGTACGATATAAATAAAGAAGGTAGTGCATGTTAACCTTGTTCTCATTTGCCGTTAACAGCATGAAAGAGTTATTAAAACCATTTTAGCACAAACCATGCAACATTTACTATTAAACACTTTTTCATTTCAAAGTGCTTGCTGATTACCTCTGCCTATCATTGCAGAAAAGAGATTCTTACCTTTTGACTGCTTCCAATTCTCCTTCTCAGTTCATTGGCATGATTTCCTAAACTGATACCTTGGAGAATCCTTCCTGGCATAAAATGTTGTACATAGTAAATCAAGTAGTGCAAGCCTAGTTGGCAGAAAGATTTATTAAAAATCAAAACCATATTTAATACACTAAGTTGTCTTACGGTGTAAATTTGGATCTACATGTACTCTTTATCTAAAATGGACATTACATTTTTATGACAATGGCATCCAAATCTATAACTAATTCAAATACTACAAACAAAACTAGAGGAGAAATCACAGCATCAAAACTCTGAAGAAAGTTTCTAGAGTATTGTCTTAAAATCACATTTCTTCACCTCTGTCACTGAGTCGGTAATAAATATTCTGAAATTCTGAAATTGAATAACATGATGATTATTTTCCTTTTCTCCTCCCCAACAGCTGTGTGGAGTTTGACTTGAATGTAAACAATGTTGTAGGGATAAGAAATACATTCCTTCTGAGAGCCTATGCATACAGTAAGTTTTTTTATGTATTTTATTTCTTTAAACTTTGGCTTTACTATTAAGTCAGTTGAATATATTGGGTTACTATATATAATTACCCAGTGAGCTGCAGTAGATAACTTTAAGATAACTCCTTTCTGCTTGCTCTAATTATGTTGAGAAACTGACATATCAGCTAGATATATTTCTAATTTAATATTAAATATTCACAAGATAACTAAGATGCTTTGTATTAAGGTCCATGTGTCTGCTGCCAAGGGCTGCTTCAGTATTCTGCAGATAACAAGATCATTATAGTGATGATTATCTACTGGTATAATCTCCAGTGTCTTTATTTCATTATAGCCAGTGGTGGCTGATAGCTAAATGTGTCTGTATGCCAGTACAGTGTGTTTCTCTGGAAAATCCAAAACACTGCTTCAGTTTTTATACTAACTCCAAAACAAAACTGCTTTGTGTCTCCTCAGTAGTTTGCATTTTAGGGAGACTTTGTGAAACAGAGTGTTGAAGGGGAAGTAATAAGAACAGCGGTCTTTAATACTAAATTAAAGTTTTCATACTCAGCATCACAGTCATTTGGCAGATAAATACATAAGGAGTGGACCTCAGGCTAATACTTATAGGCCATTTGCAGTTCTTCCTTTACGACCTTCTTCTGTTCTTGCATACCGGAGTTCCTTTTTAGGGTAGGAGGGTATCAGTAAAAGTTACTTTTACTAGTTAAATATTACTAATATTTCAGTCGGAGTAGTTTGAATGTTCCTTATTAAAGTTACTAGGAGAGTCTACAATGTGTCCTGGATCAGTTGGTTAACTGTTATTTTTTCAAATATCCAGGAAGGTGTACACCTACAGAAGGATTTCCTTCCAGGCTTGAAAGGGCTAGGGCAATAATCTTTGTCATTCACAGCTACAAGTGAGGAGTCACTTCACCAAGTCTGATGTTGATATAGTTGTTCCCAACTTCTGCCACAGATTTCCCTTGTTCATGTCAGCAAATCACCGTAGGGCAGACGAGTACAGATGTGAAAAGGGGTCCTAGAGTCCCACCTCTTCTGTTGTGCCTTGGTGCCCACTTTTATAAGGCTAGCAAAATTAACTTTATGTCTCCTGATGAAGTATAACTACTGTTGTTTTCTTGAGGCCAAGGAGTGAGTTAGTAGCTAAGGGAGACTTGTGATTGAAAAGAAAATCTCCTTAATGTACTAAACCTTCTTAAATAGGCAAACTGTAACAAGCATAGTCTGTCTTGTCTTTTCTGGACCAGAAAATTCTCAGATGGCGTAAGGCAAACAAAAGTTCATGGAGACTTTTATCAGACAGTCTGTGTACATACTTTTAGAAGTCATATCAACTGAAGTGGGTAGCATTAAGAGTATTAGCCTGCTCACTTAAATTTGTGGCTGAAGGGCTTCACCCTGCATAAGAGTTAAAAAAAGATCAAATTATCTCTGTGTGGAGGACATATGGGTGTGTCTGTTCCGTTAGAAGAAATTGGAAACTCAGGCAAATGACAGACTGGTTATCTTAATTAGCATGATAAAACATTCATAAATATTTCTGTGGCTGCTTTTGTGTCTTTTTCAAAATCAGCCCTTCTGTGTTGATTTGCAGGTGCTGTAGAAAACATCAAAGACGACATGGCAAGGATGTCTACAGCAAATATAGACAGATTATGCAGAGCTAGAAAGCGAAGTCTGTGCTGTTGTGTTATCAGTTGTTTGTCTAAGGAGGCATATCTGTAATTAATTCAGCAATTGGTGGCAGGTATTTTTCAATTAGTGGAAGCTGGACCTTTGAGCAAGTGACATTACTGAGCCTTTTCTTGAGGGGGATGACTTGTTGACTGATGAAAGAATATCAGGAAAATTTGCTGGCCAAGTTACACGCTAACTTTGTTATATACTAATTACAGGCACTAGCAGGCAGAGAACCTTATCTCGGCATAAGGTCAACTACAGAGACCTTTTCTACTGTGATGCACACAAAAGCGTCCAGTTTGGAATTAGAGCCTTTCAGGTTTTTCCTATAAGAGAAAAATGCAATTTCAGTTAATGCGTGTTCATATGATGTCTGTACAGTAATTTTTCTGCATCTCTCAGTTAATGTACTGATAGCCGTATTTTTTTTAGCTCAACCACTGGTGAGTAACATTAGGAATGTGGTGACTGGTGGTAAGGAGTGTCGTTCTTTTGGAGAGGTCTTCAGATCTAGGACATTCATGTTGAGGAAAGAGATGACCACACATGTACCACTTACAGGGGTATGTGTGCTGAACCACTGTGAACAGGTTGTGAGAAAATCACATGCTTGACAGGAATTTCAGAACAACAGGGTACCCCAAATGACGCTATTGTAGGATGTCTGTTGTCCTGGATGAAATGATTACCTATCAATATATTTCTGTTCCGATGTGTACAATAGAAAACTTTGCACAATGTTGTCAGGTTAGAAAAAGATACTCCAAAACATATAAGGCATTGTAGGACCATCATAAGGCACTTGACTGAGCTGATTATCTGTTTCACATATCTGCAAACAATAAATTAAGTACATGGCAAGGTCCCTAGGAGATGGTGGTGACCTTTTCCTATAACACGTTACTACCTTAATTAGAACGCCATCTATATTCCTCAGAAATTCAGAAGATCATGCCTGGAGTATGACTGTATTTATGTCTTTTCTTGCAAAAAGCACGTCTTGATTTAATGAGCTATTGTATCTAATGTCTCACCTACACAAAAAGCTATTGAGTTCAAGGCAAATTAATGTTTGTATATAGGGGTTACTGCTTTCGTGGAACCTGAGGAAAACTTAAGAATGAGTTTTGTGTCCTCAAAGCAGGAGAGTTCTTTTCCCTGCCGTCAAAGTTTACATAACCTAAATAAAGATATAAAAAATCAAAGTAAATTAGATGCAGTCTGTCCTGGCAGCAAGTTAATTCAGGGACAATTAGTACAATAAACTGGAGAGAACTTTAAGTAGAATGTGACACGGCTACACTGACTGATGCTTCCAGTTTTGTATTATCTGCAAGTTACCTGGCATGCCCTTTGTAAAGTGTCTGTGGATCTTACTACTCAAAAGACTGTTTTCAAATGCAAATTTTTTTTTCCAGGTTTTGTAAGATGGATAGTAGTTGTAGAATAACTAAGTAAATTCAATAACATTTGCAAAAGGTAACATTAGAATACAAGAGTATCATGTTGATCAAGTACAAACAAATGTTGATTGATTACTGTCTAGTTAAATCTGCTTTTTTTGAGATATGTTTATTTTACTTGCAGTTGAGAATCGAGTTCGTCCACTAGTACTTGTTGTTAAGAAGTGGGCAAGTTTTCATGACATAAATGATGCCAGTCGTGGTACTTTAAGCAGCTATAGTCTTGTATTGATGGTTTTGCACTATTTACAGAGTAAGTATTTTTTTGTGTTGAAACTGTCTCTTAAGTTCGTATTTGTGTAGTTTTACTCTTTAATAAAATTAAACACTAGCAGGAGTCGTCTTCCACACAGGAAAAAAGAAAATAAAGTGGGTTTGCTCCGTTTCATTAGTGCTGCATTTTTCTTTAACAAGTGGACCTCTTCTCTGGAGGCAGTTACCAGCTTTAAAAAGGTTTAAAAAAAAAATAAAAATCAATGTACCTGCGGGACACTGTGTAACTATGAAATAAACTCAAGCACTAGTTAACAAAAATCTGCCTTTTAACAAAGGGATAAACGTAAACAAAACAATTTCACTGGGTTTTGGTTTGGGTTTTTGTTTGAGTTTTTATTATTTATTTGGAAACTTCCAAGAAAATTCAAATGCTGTGGGGTCATTTTTCTGTCTTCTGGTAAGCAAAGGACTGAGTGCAGGGGACATGTATGTGCAAGAATGTGCTACCATGTGGTAGGTTTTTCCACTGATTACTGTCTCCCATAAGGTGACAGATGTTCAAGACCATTAGAAGTTGGGATGTTTGACTGCCAGTGGCAGATGTCTTGCAACTTTGACTGCCAGTGGCAGATGTCTTGCAACGTCAATATATTGAAACATTGAACATCTGCATGGAGCTGGAGAGCTTTACCTGAAAGACTAAGGATCCCTGTTGGGAGTTCAAGAAACCCATGCAGTCCAGAAATGTTGTCAAGGAATAGATTGAAATGAGGTTATCCCCTTATTTCTTTCTTTAATTAGAGGAAGTCCATGTTTGTGATTTTTGTAGTTTGCAGTTCTTGCTTAAGACTTAAGGATTATCATTTAGCTCGGTACGAGTCTCTTGGTTCTTTATTGGGAAATAAGTGGATTCAGAAAGGAAGGCAAGGAACCCCTGAAGTGTAATCTTGTCGATAACATGCCTGTAGAGGTATTTTCTAAATTCCTGTCAGTTCATGTATAAACTATGTATTTTGGTGCTTGTATTCATTCTATGCTTTTAATTTTTTTGTAATGTGCTAACTATTCTTGTTCATGTTATTTTGATGGCAACTGGTTCTTAACATCTTATGATCATACCTGTTGACAAATTGTGTAGGCTCTCACTTTAGACTTTTCCCCTTTGTCAGTTTGTGTCAGTTTGAATTATTTTTTTAAAATCGGGTAGAAACAATGTTTAGCTCTCCAGACAGCTTGTTTGGCATGGAATGTAGATACTTGCTGTAGAATGGGTAGCCAACTATTTACTAGTTTCAAGATCACTCGATATTCATTTTGTACTAGGGTAGAAAGCTTTTTATGATACTTGATTCAAGCTGGTGGCTTGCTTTCAGCTGAACAGTATTCTGTAGTAGAGGACCTAGGAGGGCATTTTGTGTATTTGGGATTCAGTTGACTGGATGAATTCTGAAGTCTCTGTCCATACTGTGTGCTTGTTGTTAATGTACCAATCGTGAGGACAGTAGGACATAGATAACTCTATCCGGTGACTAGTTTTTTCTTCTCTACACTCACTGTTGTGGAATTCTGTGGATTTCTTCTGGTTCTGTGGAAAGAAAAGAAAATGTGGCCAAGTCTGTCGCAGCTCTGTCTCTACTGTGCTGTAGGTGACTGAGTACTTCAGTGTAGATCCTTAATACACACCAGGAAAAGGGAAAAAAAAATAATCAAGCAAGCAAAAAATGTTGATTTGGAGGAGACGAAATAACAATGAACTTAAAAATGCCAAAGTGATTATTAGATACAAGATTGAAAATTTTGGGAACTACTGGATGTATGAAGATTACTGTACAAGCAGGAGAGAAGTATCTTTATGTTGTCTAGCAATTAGTGACAATCTTAACAGTGACTTTATAAGCATTTGATAATGTTACACTTGTAATGGAAATAGAACTTTTTCACTTGGAAATTTATTCTCCAAATCTATTTTCATTGTGTTGCATTTACTCTAGAGACTTGTATTGGGTGTTGTGTGCAGTCATGGATAGCCAATTAGTGAGCTGTGCATGAAAGTAGTGCACAGAAGGGAAGAGAGTAGGAGTTACAAGGAAATATAAATGTGTAGGCTTGCCAGAAGGTTAATAACCCTGCAAACATGAGGGTGTTTGCTGTAGTCATCTGTGGCAGCTGTCTAGGGAAGGGGAAAAAAGGTTCAAATAATCCTTTTTGTGCAAAACTGTGATCAGTTAGCTGCCTGGGAAAGAAGCAGTCGTCAGACTAAAGAGGAGTCTTTTACCTGTGTTTCATCAGTCTTTTCTGCCACAAAAAAAAATGCTGAAATGTAGTATGGCTCTGGAAATGTATCTAGCACCAGCTGTGTAGATTCTGATGTTTTATTCATGCAGATTTTAATTTTCTTTCCCCCCATTTCAGTTACAGGTATGTGATGCTACTGAAAGTAGCTTGTGTCCTAGTCATAGAATTTCTAATAGGGCTTTTGTTGATGTTGGGGGAGGGGGGGTGGGGCAGGAATAAAAATAAAAGCTTTCCTTTGCAGTAAATAGTGTCCCTGTCTTCACTATGCAAATTTCTTTCATTTATTACTTAATCCATTTCCATATTCTTGTGTAGATATCTTTGGCCCCAAGGTTAATGTGGCTTGAGTTTATTTTATAGATAATCAGTGTCTTGTACATGAACTTTCCTCCCAGTAACAGGTCCAACTATCTCGTACAATAAGAAAAGGAAAACTCATGTGGCTACTGGTAAGCGGTAACTGCACTAACTCCATCCGCTCAGTATAGCATACAGACTCTCATATCTTGATTGCTTGTACTGCTTAGATTTGGTTGCCCTTTATTTTAGCATGGCAGAGAACAGGAAATTATCCAAGATGTTGCAGAAACAAGATGCCTTTGCATATTTCTAAACACCCACAAACAAAATAAAAAATACTATTAGAGCAGCTGTGATCATATTCTTAGCAGTCCTTCTAGATACTATAGTGTTAGAAGATATCCCAAGCATGTGTTTAGAATTCTGCTGTTCTCATTCTTAGTCCCTATGGAAAAAGGATTCTGTAACATCTCATTCCCTGAGATCTTGTCTCAGGGGTGAATTAAGTCCCAAGCCCTGTGTGCTGAACTTAATTCACTCTCCCTAGTGAATGATATAGACCAATTTTATTTTTTTTTCTTTAAATAATGCTGAAGACATGATGTTAAAGCCTTAGTATGAGGAGTACTGTAAGAGTTCTGTAGCTTCTCTAAGGCTTGAGTGGCATGTGAATGCTTTGGGATTTTTTTTTCTGTCTATGTGTAGGACCACCTAACCCAGGAAATAAGGTTTTTCCTTGCTGTTTATATTGTGCAGTAGATGGTCGCCCCATCTGTAAAAGTTGCAATTTAGTTCATTTTGTGTTTGTTAGTATCATTAATGTATATGTAATCTTTATAACCTGTTTGCCATTTAGTAGACCAGCTAACTGCATTAGTCTGTGTTTAAGTATTTTATGGGGATTTTGCTAGTAATGCCTACTAAGTGTGTTGGGCATTTTATCTTTAGGTTGCTTTTGGAGACTCAATATGTCATACTTTGCAGCTGAAGAATGTGTACTTTTGCAGTTTCTGGAGTCTTCCTATGCTGTGATTTTTCCTTTAGGGAATCTGAATGAGTTTCTTACAGCCATGAATTAACATGAATTTTAAAAGTTAAGTCATACCCAGCTGCTGTAGAATTTTTCACATCTTCTACAAATAGTAGTATCTTAGTAACAGCTTCCCTTAGCTGAATTAACTTCTTGTACTACTACATACAAAATACAATTATAGAAAGTTATGCTGAATAACTTTAATTTTAATTTTGTAAAATAAATGTCTTGATTGATGTTTTTAAGATGGAATTTCAGTCCAGCCCTTTGGTGTAGTTGATATGATATTGTTTCCTGTGAATTACATGAATCACAGCAACTTTAAACTTTTTTTTTATAGCCCTACCTGAACCCATCCTTCCATCCCTCCAAAAAATTTACCCAGTAAGTGTTTCTTATGAATTTACTACCTCATATGTGTGTGAAGCTGCTTATCTGAAATATATGAATTCTTAAATGTCTCTAATGGATTAAGTTAAACTCAGTCTGTAAACATGGTCATTGATACACTAAGCGTAAGTGTGAAACAGGTTATTTGCTGCTTTTGATCATTTCTTTAGTGACAACAATCTGTTAATATGAGATTATTTCACCCACAGTTGGAAGCCAGTGCTAATGAGATCTCCTGGCCTAATTCTTTTTATGCTGGCCTGAAAATATCCCTGTCTCATCTGTAACTTTCTGATTCTTACTACATTTAGTAGTGTGTTTTCCATTCAGGTGTGGTGTTTCAGAATGCCGTACCTTCCCACGGCTGTTGAGTTTCTTGATGTTTCTGGGTGCAAAGAGTAAATGATACATGTTTACTGAGGAGACTTTTGAGAGGTCACAAAATTGGGCTTCAGTCCAACAAGAAAACACCTTTTTGGGACTTTGCTGTTATGTCCAGATCACACCATTGATTTCCAAAGAACTCTATGAATTGCTGTACTTCGATCCTCTGCAGAATTAGGACTGTAATCAGTGAGACTTAATCTAAAGATAATCACCTTGAAATAAGAGCTACCCTCCTAAATATTTGTCTGGGGACAAGAGAGCTATTGCTCAATAGTTCAATTGTATCATTGTAGAGAAACTCCTCAATACCTTCCTCCTTCCCTTTCCTCTCACGTGTCCCTTTTAAAACTTTCCTTGATTCATAGTTGCCATAGTTGGTGCCCCCGTCTATGTTTCTTTGGTACATTGCTGCTAATTATGCTGAGGTAATGTCAAAATACCTTTCTTTTGCATATATTTCCTGCAGTGATGAAATGGGAATATTCGATGACACTGTGCAGCAGGGAGAAAGTACTGTGGTGTTGGCCATTTTGGGTGGTTAGGATAATTGAGGTGCAGAAGAAAGCTTCGGAGCTATAGTACAGTGCAGTTTTATTTCTATTTTGTAAACCTGCTTAGGCATACCTGTAACAAATTTTTATGGTCTTTATTTTTTCCTACTGATTTTTTTTTTTTTTACTGTACTATATAGATTCTAATTTCTCCATTGTTAGTGCTCAAAAGCATTTGAAGCTGGTTTTAAGTTCTTGTACGTCTAGCTTTATCTGATGGGTTTTTGAATTGCTAAATTTGCTAATTATGTTGGCTTAAAGCTCACATGCTGTACTATTTTAAGTTTTGTGTAGCATGTCATTTAAAGAAAACAACTGTAAGAATTAGTAACTTTTGACTTTTGTAATAATAATGCAAACATTTATATTTGTAGTGTTTGAACTATGTAAAGGCCTTCAGAGCACTATACAAATAGTAATGGCTTAAGTGATTACAGCAAAATATACGATACTATAACATGAAAAATCTAACTTGTACTAAATGCACGGTTTTATCTTGGGTCATGTGAAAGTGGTAAATCACTTCCTGTGTTTCTAGAACATTGCTGTAAGAATAGCATTTTTTTACCTTGTTTAAACATATACTTTTTCTTGATTTTAGTTATCTTGCCTTTGGAGGATGCACTAAATATTCTAGGATCACTAATAAAATTTAAAATTTTATACATGCTTACATAAAACCAAATCAAAACTATGCATTAAGATTTCTAAAAAATCATGCTATAAATCTGAAAATATATTTTTGGTTTACTGTCTCCATTAGGAATATAATGAAGTGTTTAAAAATTGTTAAAGTTTCAATATCTGTGTAGCTGGTCAAAGCTGTGTCTCCATCCTAATGCTACTTATAAATACTGCTTCTCTCTTTCTGAAACAAACCACTCTACCTACCATCTGGGTTTTTTCCAAATCCAATCTGTAGTCCTCTCTGCAGCCTGAAGATACTTCTGCACTTCGAAGGAAGCTGCTGGTTTTAAATTGTAGGTGCCATGCGAGAGAAACATGCTTACCTTGAGCGAGAAAGAAAAGACGCATTCTATGACTCAGTATATCCCTACTGCAGATGTGAAATGTGAAGTCCTGGAAAATCACCAGATCTGCCCAGCTGTGCATTCTGTTGCCTTGGGGAGTCTCCAGCAGGCACTGAGCTGATGTGTTTTGCAACAGCTAGTTTAGGGAGTATTGGACCATATCAGGTGTGGGGTTGGATTCTGGGGCTTCCTGCCCCACCCCTACGCTCCCCTGGCAGCCAGAGGGGGTAGATGAGAGTAGCCCGCAAAATGTGTTGGTGGGTTCCGAAGTCTATGTAGAACTTGCCTCCAAGTCAGGACTTTTACAGGTGAGCTCTGGAGAATCTGTGGTGGCTTAGGCCGTTATGGCTTCTGTTTGTTTTGCCTGTGTATTTGCCAGAGGTGAGTTTTACTGTAACTGAGAGTCATAAGGGAGCATGTACCTGAGTCACCAATGTTCCAGAGCAACCTGGCATATCAGCTTAAATTCAGGTGCGGGTGGGTCTCTGTTAGTGCTCTGGATCGTGACCTTCCTGGACTCTAGCATGAGCCCATTTTTCTTTATGATGCCTCAGCTTCACAAGCAGTCGTATCTTGCAAAAGGTGGGGCAGAAGATGGGATAGCAATTACTGTAGTCCATTCATGCACAGGAGTCAGTCCTTGGACAGTCACAATTTGCTTCACTCTTTGAGTTGCACTTTTAAAAAGTACAAATATGAGTTAAATGTTAATTTGTAAGACTAGGGAAGGCTATTTTATGTGTGTGAATTAGATACCTATTGAAAATGGCCAGATACAGTGGTAACATCAGCACAGTAAACTTCTTTGAAGGAAGAATCTTGTACAGTCAGAGTTAAACTGATTATACATCAAGATACTCAAATATAAAGATTTTTTGATGTATGCTTGTGTTCCTTTCCAGTGCGTAAGGTGGAATGAGAATATGTGTAAGCATTATGTAGCTTGAACGTGAATCATGTTGCTGAATGCTAGTGTTTCCTTGAGAAAGCAGCCAACCAAGGTAAAGATTAGAGACCTAGCAAAAAAAGGAAAAAACACTTTGGGGTGTCTTTTTCAGGAGTATTTTGAAACAATGGATAGCTCATTTCTATTTGTTGCTCAATCAGTTCCTGAATTTCTTTTCCATTTCTAAATGGCATGAGGCAAAGACACAGCAAGCAAATTAGGGACTAGTTTTAAATGAAGATGAATATTTTATTTTTTTTTTGCATTCTAGAGCAAGTTAAGAAGGGAAAGCTTACAGTGAAGGCCTACCTGAAACTAAGCTAGTTTGAGGGATACTTTGTAGCTGTCTTATTACCAACCTCCCTTATGTGCAGAATCTATAAGCTGTACCTTGTTCTGTTCATCTAGTTATTCCCCAAGTCTCTCTGGCAGGCAGACAAGTCCTAGCATCCCTGTTTAACAATAGGGGAATGGGGGCGGGGGCGGGCTAATGGATTTTCATGGGTTATCTGTGGCAAAGCAGAAAAATGAGCCTAGGTATCCTGTAGCTTGTCTGACCACTTGTTCACTGGATGATTGTTTTGTTAAGAAATGACCTTAAACAAACTACATTATTTGTTATTCATATATTGAATATTGCTATATCTTGACAGAAGATTATATTAAATTTTCCTCATGCCCAGTTGTAACTAATAATTAATTTGGTTTTACACATAAAACTTTCTAATATGGTAGTAGCAATTTCTCCATAAACCTTCTGTATTCGAGAAAGTTGAAACATTTTTTCTTCAAATGTGGTGATCAGCAACTCAGTGTTTAAAAAAAATAAGTTGACTAACAATATCAGAAATATGTGATTAATGGTTTGCTTTAGTTAGTGTAAAAAATTTTCTTCCAGAAAAGTAGTTTGTCATGCTTTCCGTTTTGTCATAAAATGGTTTGGGTTGGAAGCAACCTCAAAGATCATCTAGTTCCAACCCCCCTGACATGGCAGGGCAATAATTAGTTGTCTTTTTTAAGAGCCATACATAGTGGTATAATCACTAATGCAAGTGGAGGTGGGAATTACTTATACTTGTCTCTCTTAAACTAGGTGGTTTTAAATTATTAGCTACTATAGATTGTAACTTGTGTATTTACTAGAACATTTGTATAGGATAATATGTATTTGTTTTTTGAAGGCAAATATCCTTCTGAGTAAGGAAAACTTTGATTTGTGTGACCTTTTTGATTAAAGTGTATTTAGTATACGTGGTAAAACTTAGAACTGCAGGTTTCACAAAACTGAACTTGCTTTTGGAAAAAAAAAAAATTGTTGTTGGATTGTAAGTTGTTAAATTCTGAACTCTGCTAACTATAATATTTTATATGGAAAGTTGTATTGTGTGAGATCAAGACTTGAATTTTTTTTGTTGCTGGAAGAATGGCCTTTTTTTCCCAGAAAGTGTCACACAAGGTTCCAGAAAGTTGTGCTAGAATGGGCCAAAGGGGAGAGAAGCCCTGAACTTTCTAGTCCTACTGGTTTGATCGCTAACCATACTCTTCTCAGAGGAAGTGCTGCCGGCTATGAATGTGGAAATAGTATTACAGAGTACAGCACTTCCAGTGTTATTTTATTACTATAAAATTTGAGTCATGCCTGATACTACTCTTTAAAATAACAAAGGAGTAGAAGAGGAGTAATGACTGAGTAGGTTCCTAAATTCATAGATATATTTCTTTATGTGAATCTTGGGTTCGTTTTCCTTAAAATACACAACATAGCTGTAAAATGTAGTATTCTGGTATTACTAGGTTTTAAAAATTGTTTCTTTAGCAAGAGAAGTTATGTTCTCCTTCATGTACCCCAGTCTCTCAGAAGAACGTAAAGGATGCAGTGGACACCCAAACAGTATAGCAGATCTAAACCCATGTTAATTTAGTCTTGTGTAGATTCCTTTTTAAGCTGGCAATAGTGACTTTTGTTTGTAGCAAACCTGACTTTTTCTTTTCCCCTCGGAAGAAGAGTATACTTCAGCTTAAACGCTGCATTCTGTGTATTCAGGATTTTTGTGTAACTTTTTTTTTATTCTTTCAGATAGGTTGGCTAGAGGAGGTGCTGCTACAGGCTTTGAACTCATTATGTGGGAGGATGCAGGTTCATATTAGAGCCAGTGGGTTTCATATGCAATTTTAACTCTGTGCTCTGGGGGAAAATAAGTCAGGTCTTCCTTTTGGATTGCTTTTGTACCACAGTTCTGGGAACTTGGCAATAAGTGCATTAGCCTCACCCAGCCCCTCTTTCAGTTCAACTGCAGCCAGCTCAGTGCAGGCTACCTTACTCAGCCTCTGCTCGTGTGGTTTTACTAGCATGTAAGTGCAAGTCCAGTTCTGAGTTTCTCCCATGTTAAAATTCTTCAGCAAACAGAAGGCAAGGGATGGTCTTGGATGCCCCTGTTCAAGATGATTCTACCTGAGTTCAGGGGGAGTAACTAGTATGCAGCAGAGGAGCACAAGAGAAATAGTCCTTTGCTTTTAAGTTGTCCTTGAACTTCTAATAAGCAAATGATAAGCAGCTTTTCTATTGTGAAAAATACATGCACCTAGATTAAGGCGCTGTGTGTGTGTATATACCTACTTTTGATTTTATTTTGACAGGAATCTTTTGATCCTACTATGCAGTTGCATCTTGTTCATCAAGCACCATGTAGCATTCCTCGTTACATCTCAAAAAATGGATCAAGCCTTGGAGATTTGCTAATAGGCTTCTTCAAATACTATGCCACAGAATTTGAGTAAGTAATAAGCTCCTCTTAGTGTTTTAGAATGTGCAAAACCTTGATTCTTTCTATTCTATATATCAACACTTTAAAACCCTTGAAGAGAAAGAATAACAGTAAGGCAGTGCTAACTGACAGAGGGGAAATGGGTGAAGACTAAAGGACAACAGGAATGCTGATAGTGTCTGACATCTCTTGCTTAGCCGAGCATCCTATCCTTTAAAATATCTGCCAGAAGTTAACTTCGTCCTCTAGAAATAGCTGGGTTTTGTTATGTTACACTGTTCTAAAACTGCCTATTTGTGTGTGCAAAAAATCTATCCTCCTTAGTAGTAATTTAAGATATTGGTTGTCATAGGAACTATTTGGCCTTTAATAGCTGTGCTTGTCTTCTGTCACTCCGAGTCAATGGAAGTAACTGACCACATTTCTCCTTACTTTGACTACGATATACATCAATATAGGCCACACCTACTGAAGAATTCTGTTCTATATAGTTGGTTCAATAACCTTCTTGGTTTGCTAGAATCCAAGTTTGATTTTGCAATCCGGACTTGTGGAAGAGAAGAAGCTGAAGTTGAGAGAGTATCTGAGAACGCTGTAGATTATGAACAGTTTCTCAAATTGTCACTTGAAAGTTTCTTAGAAAAAGTGCTTGTCCATATAAAATAACAAACGGTTGTAATTCAGTAAGCTTAAAGATCTTCTAAAAACCTCTTTTCTGGGGGAGTTGGTTCATACATTTTGTTTTCTGTGCATCATACGCATTTCCTGGAAGGAGAATAGATGTATAACTGCTGGATACTCATCATAATTTGTGAAGTGTTCATGTTTTAATTCAGTGTAAGAAGTGAACCATGAATCATGAAATCATTATAAAAAAACATCCCTGGGGTGTGCACCACACGTGGAGTATGTAAGCTAATGTGGCCTGTGGCAGTTCATGATCTAATTACACATTGTGCATGCTTAAGCCTGACTCTCAGAGATTTTTCACATAAGGACTTTCCTTCAACAATCTCTGCAGATAAGGGAATGTTCTTTTGTCCTAAAAGTTTCTCCTGAGTACCTGTCTTTTCACCTGATAAGGTGCTCTTTGCTAAGGAGGCAAATTAGAAGACACTGCTGGAGGAGATGCATACTTTACTACTTGTCTGTATAATGAGCTATTAATCTTCTCACATCTTTTCCACCAAGAAAGAAGCTTCTGGTTTGCCTGCGCAAACGAGCAGAGATCTTGTCCAAACGCAGGAAGAGTACCTAATTTGACTTTTCTGGTTGGGGTCCTTGTGAACATAGTCCAGGGCAGATTTCTGCATAAGTCAGTAGCTGGTCCAGGAAGACTTTTTTTGCCTGCTGTTAGGCATGCAGGATACACAAAGAAATGTGAAGACTAGCAATGCTGCAATATCAGTACTTGAACTGATGTTAATGCCTTAATATTACTTTTCATGATTACTGTAACTGAGGAAAAACTATTGCCTAAATTAATCACAGAGGTACAGGAGAGCTTCTGGTTAAAACAAAGCTTGAAGTGGACAATGAAGATGAGAGAGTTGCTGTCAAAGGAAGAAAAGATTTTTTTAAAAAACAGGCAACCAAACAAAAAAAGAATATCCAGCTTGTTTTTTTTCCAGTGTTAAGGACCTGTTAAGTATTTAAATCTTTGACTGCAAAAAACCCACAAACAAACTCAAAAACCAAACCTGTAAAAATAGCCACTAGAATTTCTGTATTGAAAACATTACATAGCTGAGAAGTTCTATCAGGAAATGGCACACCTAATGCAGCAACCTATATTATTTTTAGCTCTTTCTGTTACAGAAATAAAACTTAGGTGTACTATTTACTTGACCATCTATGTATCCTTGACAACTATAAATTCTGTTTCAAAGGAGCAGGATATGTGTCTCGAAGGTACTAAAATTCTGTATATTTTCATAAACACTTGTAATTGGCTGGAGAAGAGAAACCCAAATTACTGCCCATGCTGGGGAAAAGGCAGGCAGAATATAGTGTTAAAAACTTTTTTGTGTGTGATAGTCGATAAGAACAAGCACGGTGTCATGCTGTACACAGTTACCTGTTACCTTTGCTTTGAGATTGCTGATGGAAGCAACCTTCCAGGTCAGAATGAGGTGAAGAGTTAAATAATGCAGTGCTCCCTGTAATGGAATAACTAGTATTTTACTCCTGAGTGTGCTGAGGATTTGCATTGCTGTAATCAATATTTTTTTCAATGTTTGCTTCCCCTGTAGAATGTTTCCTAGTGTTTTTATGCACGTTATGCAACTTTATCTCCTTGTGCTGTGAGTTTTTTTCCCTTATGCTTTTAATCTGCTTTATTTAGACTGCAAACTCTTTCAGCTCTTTCAGAAAACTGCTGATTACCGTGTATTTATACAGTGCACATTCTACAGTCCTACTCTGGGACTTTTCAGTGTGTCCATAAGAAGTAATTTTTATCTCCCTTCATGTGTTTCCAGAAATGTGACTTGGAAATTGCTGCATGTACTGGACTTACACACTACCTATGACAAAGCTTGATTTGCTGACATGGTTGTATAATTAGCTTGCCAGAAGAGTTCATGTCTGCATAATATTTCCTACAATACAGCTGCCTAAAAGTATGCTTATAACTCCATTTTAACTTCAAGTATTTCAAGCTATCAAAAGTCTGCTGATCACACAGTGAATGTGACTGCATTAAAAAATGTATGGAGGTGTTCTCAAAAGAAAGTATTTGGAAACTGGTCCGTGTTTATCAGGCCCCCTGGAGAGAGTGTCTGATTTCATTTCTGCAGCTGTGAGTGAAGGCAGCAGGTTTTCACTTGGCTATCTCTTCACAAAGCGAGACCTTGAAGCAGAGCCTTGCTCCCCTGAAGTCACTGCTAGGGAATGTAGAGTCAAAGTAGAGTCCTTTGGGACTGTACTTAACTTGAAACAATAAATTTAAAGAGATGCAGCAGTTGTTTAAGATCACTCACTGATTAAGTTGTATTTGGTGGACATGATAAAAGATTGGTTATGTTATCTTGGCAAAATATAAAATACAGTCGTTCACTGCTCTCTTCAGGATAGAATGGGTCCAGTAATAAAAGGATCACTTCTTAATTGTATGTTGAATTAAATATGCTTGCAATTTGTGCCCATCTTAGTGTATTTATGCAAATGGCTTTGGCTTGTAAAAATGTTCTGGAAAAGATAAGCTTTTTGATCCATTTGTACTGTATTCATACACATTTACTCCTGGAAGTGCCTGGTCTTTAATCTGAGGTATCCTAAACTATGCTTCATATATACTCTGTCCTGAACCTTTTTGAAATAGGCCCTATTCATATTCTTAAATAGAAGAATAATGTACATGCTCCATGGAAGTACAGTTGTTCAAATAGTTCACTTTCATGAGTTGTATCCAAGATAATTTGTAGAATTACAGGCATGGATTTTTAGCCAACGTAAACTGTCTGATCACCACTGATTTAATGGATTTGACAGTTGATCTCTGGCCTAGGAGCACAGAGTTCTTCCCAATTGAAGTGATGAATTATAGACTGTATTTTGATTTACAGTTGATATTTACAGATTTGCTGCAGGTGGTTGATACACCCAGCCAAGCTCCTCTTTGCATTATGTCAAAAGATTGATTCAGTCAGGAGATCACATCGGGTGTACATAACACCAGTACAGCTAGCAGCGTGGTACCCAGATATTTCCAAGCCTCATTTAGTTAGGATGTATGGTGATGCATTGTTGGTGATCCAGGCGGTCAGCTGATGTGGTAGTTCCTGGATTTAGTTAAGAGCAGCTGAAAACAGGCAGGGTAGTTAAGAATATAAAACCAGAAGTGGTAGCTTTGGCTTCCATTACATTTGGCGTATTGTTGTGCCAAGCATCATAAAGATCATAAAGATGCTTGGCACATCATAAAGATTGCCCTGTAAACTGCCTGCTGTTCCTGTTCCAGTGTGATTGTTTCCTATGGTTTTGTTGTTGTAAAATAGCATGCCGAAAGCAGTAGAATATCTTCAAATGCATATTTGAGTTGTTGCTCTGTTACGCTTGTAGAAGATGTAAAATTGATATATACAAAGTGTTAGCGCTTTCTAATAATAGGTTTTTTACAGGCCAGCACTCTTGGTGCAAGCAAGTTATCTTTATATATCATTATAGCGTTGAATACTTCTTAAAATGGAATGCGGTATGTGACTTCATATGTGCTTAAACTCCTTACATTCCTTTTCTCCCCATAGATAATTCTTAAAGCTATAATTTCTTTTGAACTTAGAAATAAATGCAGGTGTCCATATTCAAGCTGACATTTTTATTTTTTTTAAATTATTCTGTTGTGAATTATGTTACTCGTGGATACCTATGATCTGTTTTGCAGATAAACTTGTTTGTGGATAATTTTTCTTGTTTCCTATCCATCATTTCTTATTCTTTTATTGTGAATTATGAAGATCAGACTGTTACGCTAAATTGCTCGTTATTATCCAGGCTCATAACATAGCAATCTGACACTTTTTTTATTGTAAACTGATACTATTAATTTAGAATCAAGAGTTAAAAGTTCTGCAAATTGTTTTCCTCTTCCCTAGTTGGAGCCATCAAATGATTTCAGTTCGTGAGGCCAAAGCTATTCCAAGACCTGATGGTATTGAATGGAGAAACAAATTTATATGTGTAGAAGGTAAAATGTAAAGCTGTGTTATAATTTTGAACTGTTAAGAAACTGAATACCTAAGTCTGACAATTAGACTTTATCTTGGTTGTGTATTAATCATGCACATGTGTAATATGGTTATGTAGAAAAATGAAGCCTAACTAATGTAAACGTTTTGGAAACAGTCCCGCCAAAAACATTTGAGAAGGAAGCTTTAAGTTCTATAGTGTTTAAAAATAGTTCTCCTGACCTTTTCTTCAAGAGCACTCATTGCCCTGTTACTTCTGGAACAGGGATTGGGACTTTGACAGGGAATGGCCTTTATGACAGTAGTGTGTGTCTTCCTGCTCTGCAAAAGTAGTCATCAGTTTTGTCAAGACTGAGCTTCTGAAAAAACACAGCGAGCACTTAGAGAGGAATCTGTGTAAGGCTGTTATTTGTTTTAGAGGTGCTCTGGCACACCAAGTCCTAACAGTGACTAGGTTATGCATATGTCAGTCCCCTTATGGCTACTATTTTTGGTTGGTTTGTGATTGTACAGTTTCTGCAGAGACTGTGTGATCATAGAATGGTTTGGGTTGGAAGGGAACAGAAGGACCATCTAATTATAACCCCCCTGCCATGGGCAGGGACACCCTTCACTAGACCAGGTTGCCCAAACCCCCATCCAACCTGGCGTTGAACACTGCCAGGGATGGGGCCTCCACAGCTTCTCTGGGCAGCCTGTTCTAGTGCCTCACCACCCTTACAGTAAAGAATTTCTTCCTTATGTCTAAATCTCCCCTCTTTCAGCTTAAAGCCATTACCCCTCATCCTGTCACTCTAGGCTCTTGTAAATAGTCTCTCTCCACCTTTCCTGTATAGGCCCCTTTAGGTATTGGTAGGCTGTGATTAGATCTCCCTGGAGCCTTTCTTCTTCAGGCTGAACAACCCCAACGCCCTCAGCTTGTCCTCACAGGAGAGGTGCTCAAGCTGCCTCATCATCATGACGCCCTCCAAAAGTGAAGGGGAAACCTAGGCTACCATTTGGAGTTAGTTTAGCCGAAGGCTGAGACCTGTGGCAGTAGCACTATATAGGGACCTGCTTCATGCACTCTTGATGCCATTCACCTGCCATGGGGAATCTACCTGAGAAGATGAACAGTTATCATGTATAGGCGATGAGGCTTGGACAATGAAAACAGAAGATAATAGACCAAAAGGAGGATTGAGATGTTAGGAGAATGAAAAGAGAAGCAGGGACAAGACTGAGAGGTGCTGTGTAACTGAAAACAGTTAACACAAAGAGATGAGGAAAGGGAGTGAGAATCAGAGTGCAGCAGGTGAAGGGGAATTGGTTGAACAAGGGACTGTGGATAAGGAAACAAGGTGGAATGGGGGCAGAAATATAAGTAGGTGGTTTAGAGGTGAAGAGGGAGAAATGGGACAGGTAGCCTGGGCCACAGCTCAAAATGAATGGAGACTGTTAGGATCAGGATATCAAGGGCTGAAGTTTTAGGATAAGGGAGGAATGGAACTTGGACAGGAGCCAAATGGTATGGAAGGAGTTGTTAGAGAGTGGGAAGATTTTGCTGGTGGAAGAGGAAGGTAAGGCAGAAGCCCTGTGGCTGGGCAGACGTTCCTCAAGATTGCTTGAGGTGGGAGTGCACCCATGTGTGTGTGCATGTAACTTCCTGCGTTTGTGCTGCTCTGTGCAGAGAATAGTTACCCATTGGTGGTGACAGTTATTCTGCGTCCCAGAGCTCACCAACTTGACTGTAATAGTATGGATGGCAGTGTGAAGCTATGTGATGGTTTCCCACTCTTTATTTGACTTTTTTGGGGAAAAATCCACTGCCAGTCATAGGGGAAAAAAACCACTCATGAAAGACAACTACATATTTGACTCTACAGTCTGTGTTGAGAAATGTGAAAATTAGAGTATCTGCACAGCTGAAATGATTTGGGCTAGTGCAGTGCAGGCATTGCCAATGCTCTGGTCTGAATGTGGGAGGTGGGAATGCTGGGCAGCTGTGTCTACTACTGTCACATGGTGCTGATCCGCTGCATTGTGCAGGGGGGAGGGCTGTGAGTTTCAAGCTCTTAATTTTTTTTAATGATGTTACAAAGTGGTTGAATAATTAGGGTTTCTTTCTATCAGGTTGGTAAATAGAATGTCAGCATACAAAACAGGTTTTTTAGAATTTGCATTAAATGGACTTGAGTACATACACTTTTTCCTTAAAGAATGCGTCTTACATTTGCACTATTAAAAAAAGCAACATTATCTATAGGTGGCACATCTGATTCCTTCCTGTTAGTGTGCTTCAAGACTTTAAGAGTGGGTTTTAGCCTCACATACCAAGTCTTCTAAATTGGAAGTGAAAAACTAAATTTCCTATTTCCACACAAAGGAGGGTTTTAACAGCTGATAAGCTGAACTAGTTTATCAAAGCACGTAGTTAAACTTGTGGTGTTTGTGAACAAGCTTTTAAAAGCCAGCTAAACATGTCAACATATTCTGGTTTCCAAGTCTTTGTCAGATTTTCCAGTTAGCAGACTAAAAATTCCGTAGTTGGTATGTTGTATATTTTTTAATATTTTAAATATATTTGTTGATAGATGATACAAGTTTATGCCTGCAAGTTGCCATATTTTGCATGTAGCACTGTATTTAGGCGCTCCCAAAGAAAAAACATGTTCTGTTTTAATTTTTACTGGCCTTAAGACTGATTCTCACTTGTATTTCTGCTGTTTGAGAAACAAATATAGTAGAGATGCCCTTTTCTCGCAGTTTAAAATCTGGCAGGCTATTAACATTATGGGGATACAGAGAATACTGCTTTTAGCTGTGTTTGTGAACATTCCTTGCAGAAGCTCTAAGTTGCTAGTGACTATTCTGGTTTCAGTTTAAATCTTGTCTATATCAAATATGAAATGAAAAAGACACTGTTCAGAAAACTGGAAACATGGCAATTTTGTGAGACAATTAATTGATAGTCATTTAGGGAAAACTGGATCAGAAGCCATCTAAGGTGCACCTGATTCATGCTTGTACTTTTAAATAATTCCTCAGGGCTTGTTTTGCAGCAGTTCTGAAGTTTTATGTTTTCTTGTATTTTCGTTTGGAAACATGATTCCCTTTAGTCTTTCCTTCAAGCATCACCGTTGTTGTATTACTTTTTTCTTTTAATATTCTCATCTCTATATGTGAACAAAATAACTTATGGTAGACTCTCACTGTCTTGATGGTTAGAAAATGTAGTGGTGTAAATAGTAGCTGATGGCAAAAATATTCTTGCTGTGCTTCAAGGAATGATTTTGACAGTCAGTAAATATGCAGGAAGAATAAGGGAAAATGTGAGTCAGCTTTTGTGACTTGAGCACTTTTTCCCCCCCCCCCACTGTCAGTTTCAGAAGACTGTACAGCTTTGGTCTTGTTGCTTTAAAAGTATATGTATATCTTTTGATTCAACATAAAGTACGTAAAGGTCTTAGTATTAAAGAAACAGTTAAGATCGTGTTTAAGACGCAAATAGATCCTATACTGATTCACATGCCCCACTAAGGGACATGGAGTTCTTAGTGACAGTAGACTGTGCCAAATTATGTGACTTTAGAGGACTATGTAGCGTTTTATTTGATTGCCAGTTTTTTGGTTCCAATCTAAAGGTACGACGCATTCTAAAGTAGAATAGATCTGCCTGTAAACATCCATTCAGAACTTCAGAGGTAGTTTGAAGAGGAACCTTTTAGAAACCTGCCAAATACAACATTTATTGTGTGAAACAATTTCTTTGTGAATTTAAATAACTTGCAGAAATAAAAATCCAATGCGACGGAGCGTGTTCCAAATTTGAAGTCCCAGTCTTCATAATGGCATAAGCCCTTCTGATGCCTGTTTTAATGCTTTATTTTACTGAATGTCCCTATCTGAATCAAAGCAAGTCGTAACTGACTAAACAAAAAAGCTGCCTAATCCAGCAAATAACTTCTGTGGCCCTTAAGGACTTTCATACATTCTGTCAGTGTGAAATATACCATGTTACTTAACCAGTTCAGTATTGAGGCAAAAAGACTATAAGACTATAAAATCTGTTTTGTGACACATTGCATAGCTTCCGCATCATAATTTTTTAGTATCTATTGCTTTAATGTTGGCAATCCTATCAGGAGCAATGAGTACTTCAATTTAAAAAAAAAAAAGGTTCCAAAGTATTAATTATGTTAGCAAAAAAAAAAAAAGAAAACATCACACAAATTTGTAGGCTGTTAGAAGGTTAACTTGCTAATAGATGCTATTAAATAGGTATAAACTGATAAAATGTAGTATTACAGCAGTTGATACATCTTATATAAAAAGGTAAATATTTTACTGTACTCATGGTGTTTCACTGAACTGTTGAATGTGATGAATCTGAAGTGCACAATTCCAAGAGGTGCATGTATATAAGTTTCAAAATACATTAGTATGTAAAATCATTCTGATATGTCATCACAGACTATTAAGCAGTAACAAATAATTACTGATGCGTAAGTTCAGTACAATCAGCAATCATAGTGTACTTCAATACGTATAGTAACCCAACTTTATTACGGATTACATACCGTTAGACCGTCCAGGGTTTGGGGCTGCTTTTTTTTTTTGATGAATGTTACATAAAGATTGAAGCAAAGTAGAATCAGCCACTCTAAACACTCTTGGGAAGCAATGATATGTTGACTCTTCTGGGTTTTGTCTGATTACTCGCTCAGTGAAGACAGGCTTTTATGACAATACTTTTAATGTTTATGTTTGATCTTGCAGAACCCTTTGATGGGACAAACACTGCTAGAGCGGTACATGAAAAACAGAAGTTTGATATTATCAGAGGGGAATTTCTGAAGGTAAAAAGTACATCTTATTTTTTTGGTCACTTTGGTTTTCAACATATTTATACAAATGCTAGTCATTGAGCCTGCCTGTTTCTGGCATAATAATATGCCAAAATATTTCATGCTTTGTACTATGTAAATAATACACATGTATTTCTTTAAAATTCTGGAAAATTATTTAGTCAGAGTATTTATTAATGCCTGCCATTAAGTATCAAGCTTAAGTTGAAAAGGGCACTAGAAATGGTAAACCCTTTGTCTTAAGTTTTCTTGTGTGTGTAAAATTATAATGATATTTAATAGCTTTAGACTTACAACTTCATTATTACTTCCTACATGAATTTGGTACTAAACAATGTTTTATACTTATTACTATACTTTTTTTTAATAAATATTGCCACCAATGCTTTTTTGCTTGTTTTTGACACTGAATTTAATTGATAATTTTCTTTAGGGAGACCACACTTATACTTTTAGAACATTAGTAGTTCAAACTGTTCCAGTCAGTGGATGAGGAAAGGACACTTTGAAGCAAGATTTAAGCCTTGGTTAAATATCCTTTTTAAAAAAATAAAAATAAAAAAATCCTTGCTGCCAACTCTCTTCTATGTTTGTCTCCTACCATAGACATGGCATTTGGAATTGCAGCTCAAATTGGAGATTTTTCTGAGTCCTCTGACGATTTGTAATATACTTATGATTAGGGATTAGTGCACACAACTGGCTTCCAGCTTTAACCAGTCAGACTTCCCTATTATGTGGTCATGGGAAGCTCCTGTTTACTTTAGTTAATCATGTTCTTAAATACCTTGAAGGCTTCTCCAGCAAAAAGGAAATCAATGCCAGTTACTTATAATAAAACAAATGCTATAAGTTGTTGCCTTAGTCAGAAAACAATGACTTTTTTGCTTTGTAATTCTGTTACGGTAGCAGAACGGCATACGAAATACTGAACTGTTCAGACATGTTTACGTGAAATACTTTATCTTGTGAATCTGCTGAAGCAGTGACTTACAAAGTAGTTTGGGCTTTCTTACTGTTCTGTGAAATCAGAGTGAACTTCTCTTTTCAGAGTTTTCAATTAAAAAATTGGATTCAAACCTGTGTAGCAGAAGTGGTTTTTTGATTCCAGCTGTCTGGAAGCCTATATATACTAGAGTGTTATGGTGCTGAAAAAAAATCTCTCTTTACTAGGAACTATAAGGAATCATGTTTGCTTAAAACTGCAAGTACTTATTACTATCTTGCACCTTTTTTTTTTTTTTAAGAAGCCTGAGTCTGTTTGTCTTACTGTCCTTGAGAGATTATTCTTCCTGTGGTTTAAATGAATTCTGCATAAAGACAGGAGGGTCACTGCAGTTGTTTGCAGATTCATGGCCTGACAGATGTGTCCTAAAATTCACACTAGAATACAGAAGAAAATTGAAATAACCTGTTTTAAAGACACAATTAAGTTCTGGAAATGTCAGAGTATGACATCTTGTACCAGGAACTTCGACATGTGTGAATTTGAGACAATGATTTTGCAGTCAGAATTTAATGTAATGCTTAAATAATGTGAACATCTTAGTCTCCACAAATCCACTCTCTTCTTGAAAGGCTGTGCCTTTCTCAATAATTCATTGCATTTTGTGTTTCTTTTGGATTTTTTCCTTCCCTTAAGCCACAACACAACAAAAAAAGCATCGCACCACTAAAACCCCTCTTGAAAATCAAAAATACGGTTGCGAATATCAACTGTATTTTTGTGGATTTGTGAGGCTTATTGCTTACAATGGTATTAATGTATTAATGGCAAAGATATTTAGCCTTTTTAAACCTTGTACTTTTCCCCCCAGTCTTGGCAGATACTACAAGACAAGAAAGACCTGAACAACATATTACCTTTAGGAGCAGCCATACAGAAAAGATAACCAACTTCTTTCTTCTTTTTGAATCCTGCTGAAATAAAGAACAGTATCAAAAGCAAGAGGCTGTTACCCTATAGTTTTTTATGACATGTTTTTCTCTGTCAACTTTTGTTAAGGAAATGTTTATAAGAAAGATTGCATATTTTATTATTGACATTTGTTAATACAGATGTTCATTCAGAGATGTTTTCTGAAAATGCTTGCATTGTTGACTTCTTCTAGAAGAAACTCAAACCACAAGAGTAAATTCATTTTATGGAAAGTATTCAAATATATTGGCTTGTTCCCATAATGTGTAATAATTCAGACTAATTTAATCATGAAATAAACACATGCAGAGCTAAACAATGTGCAAGTCTGACTATATCCTCAAGGCACTGTGCACGGTACCCACTTCTTGATGAATAGACAGCCCATGCTTTACATCTGCTTAATTGCAGTAAGAACTTTTGCTCAACTTGGCACTTTGTAGTTTTCTTTCCCTTTTACATGGAACAAGAAGAAACAATTTATGAAAATTAAGCTAGATTATGGTTGGTACTGTTTTGGCTATCAAGAACTGCAATCTAAACTGGACTTTTCAAGTGACAGTTCCACTAAGAAGGACAAATCAATATACATAAATGCATCATATTCACACAGAGTAGGCACGGTACTTCATAGTGCTTCCTTTGACATATTTGAAGTAGTAGTGATGTCTGCTTTGAAAGAAGAACAAAAATCCAAACAAACCCAGATCCTCACAACCTTACCACTGACACAGTAAGTTGGGCTTCTGTTTTGATTTTGTGTAAATATTTATAAACTGGTCAGCTACTGTAAATTGAATTTAAATAAGTAATATTGGAAATTTTAGCTTTTCAAAAAGTTGTGAACCCTCTTTTAGACCTGCTGTAGCACAATTGGTGCCTCTCATAATTTTGTTATTGAAGACCAATTAATTGTTAAAACTGTACTTACTGTTGATGTCAGATGCATATTTTCATTTTTTAAGTTGAATATTTTGTATGGTGTCCCATGAAATAAAGTTTATATATAGTAGCTAGAGTTTATTTTTCCAGATTGTTGTTTTATGCTGCATATTTAAAGTTATTTCCTATAATTCAGTAGAAAAGGAAATGTCCTGTAAGGGTAAGGCCCCTGTTGCAAATCATAAACTTCTACGTGGCTGTTCTGCGCTGCATCTATGTACAGGTGAAAGTTTCATATACTGCTGTCTCTGAGACTGTGAAAAACCTTAGGGAAGCATTCTCTTGTGCAAACTTTTAAGTTTGAATTTATTTCAAGTTTTACATATTAGAAGTTCTAGAAATTGTTTGCCTGTGGGAAGCTACTTGACTACACACTTGATGGTGCAGTCTATGTAAGACGTCGGCTTGCTTCGTAAAACAGCTTCCTTCTACAGTTTAAGCAGTCTATTTTAATCCAACTCCAGCAATCCACTAACACGTTCTCCCTCCTTGTGAGGCAGAACCCGCAGGGTACAAGCCTGTGTGTCGCGTTCCTTCTAACAACGGACAATTCCTCTGTGATGTGCTCCATTAGCTAAGCAAGGTGGTGTAACTTAGTTTAGCTTATAGCAAAAGAAGCCAGTGGGTAATCTGGCAGGAGCATGAAAAGTGGCAGTGCTCTTGCATATTAAACAATCTGAGAGTTTCGGAAAACAAATTTCACCAGCTGTGATATTATATTGTTCTCCTGCCAACACAGATATGGACAGAACCAATTCTTGTGGAAGTGCCAGACAGCTGGAACAATGGTGAGTGAATGTAATGATATTTGTTAAATGGTGGGCTGCAACTTTCATCAGAAAACTTCAGATAAAATACCATTAAATAAATGGTTCGAGGAGAGTGACTAGGAGCTCAGCTTTATCAAACTTTGGATTCGGTTCTGCATAGTCTGAACTTCTTCAGAGTTTTAATGACCTGGATTTTCATCTACTCTGGGCAGGTGTCCAGAGGGATAAGTCCAGTAATGGCTATCATAAATCTTTGTGTTAGCGTGAAGTTTTCCCTTCTTCTCAACTTGAAAGTAAAAACCTTCACCCACCTATCCCTTGGCGTACACCCTAGCAGGAAGTTTTTCTGAGACACCTTTGGTACAAGGTGTTTTTCATGGATGACCAAGGTGTCAGCATATGTGCAAGAGGCTAACTTCTCTGAGGCTTCGTACTGCTCTGAAATAAATACTCTTTAGTTCAGCTGGTCTGATTGTTATTTTAGGACTAGTCTTGATTACTCATTTTGGCATTGGATTTGCCTGTCATTTCTCACATCTGTATGTCAGAAACTACTAGTGTCTTGTCCAGGATTTTAGGAACTCTAGTCCTCTAGCAGTGCTTTTAATTACCAGGCTCAGAGGTGTACGGGAGGACCAAAGGTTAGTGAGAGCTTCCTATTCAGTAACAACAGTGCCAGAACTGACATAGGCTGTACACTGTGAAACTGAAGTTTCTCTTCTAGCTCTCTTGCTTTCACTTCTCCCTAATTGTGATTGTGTAAGTGTACTCTGTGTACCTTAAGGTGTTCTGACAGTATGAGAGGTTATTTTTAAGAAATCCCTTACAAAAAAATTCAATCTAAACCGATTTTAAGACTCAAAGGGTGACATGGTTATTTGGGAGAAGTGGGTAGCCATGATAAAAGGAGGTAAGGCAATTTGTAGATAACCTGAAGTTAGTGTTCTTGAATATTATCCCAAATGCTTATTTGAAACCAACACTTTACTTGAACTTGGGTCACTGGGCTCAATTCACAGTGTATTTGGGGTTAAAATTAAGTTCATCAGAGAACGTCTACTTGCTCTGGGTTATCTCATGGGTATTTGGTTGTGTTTGGCTTTTGTTATGTTTGTCTTGTTTTCTCTAATCCTTATGAATTTTGATGTAAATTTTTCCCTCAATGATTTTACAGACTATGAGGCTTGTAGGAAAACAGGGAAGAATGTGCTATTTTGGTCATCATACAGGTCAAATTAAGTTGTGAGAAATTGTGTTAGGTTTGCATGATAAGTTTTTGGTAGCAGCAGGAGCTAGAAGGGTGGCTTCTGTGAGAAGGTGCCAGAAGCTTCCCCCATGTCCAACAGAGCCAATGCCAGCTGGCTCCAGGATGGACCCAACGCTGGCCAAGGCCGAGCTCGTCAGCCGTGGTGGTAGTGTCTCTGGGGTAACGCAGTTAAGATGGAAAACCAAACCAAACAACCAAGAGCAATTTCAGCCAGAGTGAGGGGAGAGAATATGTGAGAGGAACAACTAGCTCTGCAGACCCCAAGGTCAGTGCAGAAGGACTGGCAGGAGGTGCTCCAGCTACCAGAGCAGAGATTCCCCTGCAGCCCCTGGAGAATACCACAGTGAGGCAGGCTGTCCTCCTACAGTCCATGGAGGTCCATGGTGGAGCAGATATCCACCTGCAGTCTGTGGAGGACCCCACACCAGAGCAGGTGGATGTGGCCTGAAGAAGGCTGTGACCCCATGGGAAGCCTGTGCTGGAACATGCTCTTGGCAGGACCTGTGGCCCCATGGGGGACCCATGCTGGAGTAGTCTGTTGCTGAAGGTCTGCACCCTGTGGGAGAGACCTATGCTGGAGCAGTTGGTGAAGAACTGCACCCCATGGGAAAGACCCATATTAGAGAACTTGGTAGAGGACTGTTTCCTGTAGGAGGGACCCCAGGCTGGAACAGAGGCAGAGTGTAAGGAGTCTTCTCCCAGAGGTGGAAGGAGCAGCAGAGACAACGTGTGATGAACTGACCACAACCCCCATCCCCATCCCCCTGTGCTGCTGAGGGGGTGTGGGGAGAGATCAGGAGTGAAGTTAAGCCTGGGAAGTAGGGAGGGGTGGGGGGAAGTGTTTTAGGATTTTCTCTTATTTCTCATTATTCTACCCAGATTTGATTGGTAATAAATTAATTTTCCGAAGTTGCGTCTGTTTTGCCCATGACGGCAATTGGTGAGGGATCTCTCCCTGCCCTTATCTCGACCTGTGAGCCTTTCGTTATCTTTTCTCTCCCCTGCCCAGCTGAGGAGGACAGTGACAGAGCAGCTCTGGTGGGCACCTGGTCTCCAGCCAGGGTCAACCCCCCACAGAGGTACAGAAAGGAGAGCACTAGGTCTGGAAATAATTCGGAGAGGTTCTGGTAAAAAAGTGCTTACCCCTTGCTCACCCTCTTGCTGTGCTGAAGACTGAATCAAAACTTGTGCAATATATGTATGATTCATATATAAGCGTTCCCAGAAGTTGATAATGCTTTTATTCTCCATGTGTAAAGAATGTGAAGTCCTCTACCTTTAAATTTCATTGTGCAGTGTATGCACAGTGTATTTCTGGGCTCCTGATAAAATCTGGAGTTTAAGTTAGTATCTGTTTCAAGTACACTTCTTGGAGAAAGTACATTCTTACCTTTTAAACTGCGTACCTCAGTGGTACAAGAGAGCAGACAGGTTTTATCTGTACCTACTGTTTAGGATACATTTTACTTCAAGTGATTCTGTCAGTAGGATTTTAATTTAAAATTGCATTGAAAGCCTATACTCAGAAATACCTGCTTGGGTGTTTCTGTATTTATAACACAGGGAAGAGTTCATGGATTTATTTGTAACCAGCTATTTATTTGAAGAAAAAAAAAAGAAAAAATGGGATTAGAGTCATACTGTGTATACAATGTTTTATACCTTAAATAACTTTGAAGTTGTTATTTTGAATCAGAGTTTCGATGCTTCTCCCCCTCTTCTAAAAAAATAATTTTTAAAAATGTCATTAGTTTGGCTAGTACAGGTTGGAAATACTACCCTTTTGTCTGCGAAAAGCACTGCATTTTGTGTGAAATGCAAATGATAAAGAGTAAATGCGGCTTACCCTAACCCTACATGGTAATTTAGTCTTTGCTTCAAATTAAAATTTCAAAGAGGAAATTTTAAATGTGCTATGATTGAACACATGACATATGGGGGTTCAAATATATTCCCTGTGTGTTGTTAAAAACTACAGTGCATCTGGTACCTCTTACGGTTTGGCATTAATTATCAAAGGTGTGCATCCTAGGCTTATCCACCAGTAACTGCATTTGACCTCTCTAGCTCAAACTGGAGGCAGTCTGGGTCCCCCCGTCTGCTCAGGGGTGGAACTTGCTTTTGAACGTCCTAAATGCACCTTTTTTTGAGGATTGCAAAAAACCTGTCCTGCCACTTCATCTGCACGGTCCAGCCCACGCTGGCTGGAGGTGGCTTGGGCAGGTCTGCAGGGGCCCCAGCCCCGTCCTCCCCGCCACTGCCCGCTCCCTGTGGTAAAAACAGCGGCTGTCAGGCCGAGGGGGCGAGCGGCCGGAGGGGTGGCCGGCTGTCGGGTGCTGCCACGTGTCCTGGCACCCGGTTGGTGCTAGGACCCGGGGTCGGGCCAGCAGCGACTCGATGCTGTAACTTCGCTGACTTCTATTTAAAGACTGCCCTGAGTCAGGAGAAGCAAGAGCTGCTGGGGATGACAGTTGCTTCAGGCAACCCTGGGGAGGACAGGGTCGGGGGTAAAAATCACCGGTGAGGGCCTGAGCTGGGAAGGGCATGGAGGAGTACCGCGGTGCCGAGTGTGACAGGGCCTCTGAGACCTCGTCCTTCATAGAGGATGAAGAAGAAGAGGAGGACGAGGAAGAGGAAGAAGAGGAGGAGGAGGAGGAGGCTGGGGACCCGGAGGAAGCAGAGGAGCTGACTAGCAGGTACTGCCGCATCCCCAGGGACTTGCAGCCGCGAGGAGAGCTGGCAGCTTCATCCCAAAGCACAAGTCTGG
>VWZZ01006600.1:0-59407 GCA_013399095.1 Psophia crepitans | reverse complement strand
GGCCCTGTGCTGGGCTTTGGTGCTTTTCCCCTTTCCCCAGCTGCTGCAGGTAAAAGGGGGAGGCAAGGGGAGGGAGGACCACACGGACACAGGACAGGACGGGACTGTTAATGGGGGGGTGTTTTGTATGAGTATGGCTGTGATTAAGTTTTGTGCAGTAAGCGCCTGCTCTGAGTTCCCTGAAAGCTTTTCTATTTAAAGATCCTCTGGTGTGCCAGCTCATGTGGCATCTCCCTCTGCTCTTCTCTCTCTGGCTGACTCTTTGTCACATATCAATCTTAAACGGTCTGCAGATTTCCTTGTCCGGGAGAAAACAGTCAAAGATTACAATGGCACATTGAAATTTGTTCCTTTTTATGGCCCTTTTTCCCTTCCCACTTGTCCCTCGCTCTTGGATCTCTTCTTCCCCAAAGAAAGAAAAACTTGTTGCACGTGGTCGCCACTGCACATCATGATTTGTGTGTCTGATTTTTGGGGTGCCATGAGGAATATTTTATCACTTTGATTTTATTTTTTTTTCCTTAATAACTCTTGCACAGAAATAGTTTGTTCTCCTAATATTGCACTCCTACCATGAGGAAAATAACAAGTGAGACAGTGGCCCGGTGCCCAGCACATGGCCCCGGTCCTGTGCAGGATGAGGAGGTGTCTGCAATCCGATCCACGCAGACAGACTCCTCCGGCAGTGCCAGCACGGGTGTTGCAAAAAGGGACCGTGGGGCCCGAGAGTCCCCCAGTGCATACTGGGTTGCAAGATTTCTTCCTCGTCTTGAGTAAAGCCTATCAGTTTTGAGAATGATGTTGACAGTTTAAGATATTTCCAGAAAACATTTTTTTAAGAAACTTGGGTCATACAGTTCCTAAAACCTCAGTGCTGTGGAGCCATCCTGTGTTGACAAACTGCTCTGGGTCTGTCAGAGTTCAGAGCACTTTCTAACATGGCTGATGGACACTGGAAGAGAAGAAGGTGGTGGAAGAGAGGCGGGAGGCGGGTAGGCTCCATGCAGCCTAATCCACCATCATGCTACAGGAACGAAAGTCAAACAGGGAAATGTAGTCCAGGACTGTAGGAAAACAACCTTGCAGAGGGAATAGAGAACTGGTTTTCCAAAGAAGTGGGGGAACAGGACGCCCCTGGTGTGTAGCACTGCTTTTCTCCCAAGGGAGATGTTGACTCTTCAGTCCTGTACAGGCAGAGAGGTCACGTGCTGTTAAATGCCACTTGCACATGGGTGCAAACCTAGGAGAAAACCAGCAGAAGTCAGAGGATTGGAGCTACTCACTGCAGTCAGCTAAACCACAACTGACTGGGTATTTTTTAACGCGATCTGCAATAAAATAGCTAATGATAAGACTCCATTTATAAAACATAAGTGGGAATGGTTAACTTTTCCCTTAAAGGGAGAGAAATCTATGTGGCCTTGCAGTTAATTTACTGCTTGCTCTGGGAGGATGGCTTCTTCAGGGATGTCTGTTAGCAGCTCCCCGCAGCTGGGTCTTGCTTCTGGCTGCCAGGCCCCGCAACGCAAACGCAGGCATTGCATCTCACCACTTAATTAAGTCGCAGCAACCATTCCCTTCTAGCTCTCAGTTATATTAAGAATTGCAGAGTTCATCTCTATCCTTAACTGTCTTACGAATAAGGAAGGTCAGAGTGTATCGGAGAGGTTTTTAACAGCTGTGCTCAGTGGTAACTAAGTATATTTTAATCCATTCGATTAGTTTAATTAGGCTAAAGGAGATGTTAAATTTGGGGTTTGGCACAGATGGTAACTGCACCAAACACTCAGCAATAGTTTAATAAAGTTAAATAAAACTGATTCCTTAACTGCTTAAATTTTGTTGCTGCAAACGTCAGCGTGGTTGTTGAGCTTATGGCCTTCTCCTGTGCTGAGTGCCTAGGCAGAGCGCCTGGGAGATGCTGGCCGGGCAGGAACAGCCGGGCCGAGCCCCTGAGATGTACTTACTGAGGCTGTAAGCTAACTATTTGTTGACAAACAGGTTTTCAAGCCCGTTGCAGAACAGATTTTGTGTGTGTGCTTTGAAAATGTAGCTTAGAGGAGATGTAATTAATATGCAAACCTGGCTGAAGACAGCCTGTTGTGGACCCTACCGTCATTGATTTAACAACCCCAAGCTCTCTGCTGGTTCTGTCTTCCTCCTCTGCACGCAGTTGAACAGTACCAGGTTGTGCAACATTGCAGTCTGCGAGAAGTTCCCCATTGGCTTGTATTTCTGCCTTTCAAGCATGCTAAATATCCTCATTTTATAACAGAGTTAGGTAGCCAGGGGTCTGGGCCAAGGTCAGCAAGTGCCAGTGTGACAGGAGCAGAAGAGCCACAGTGCTCTCCCGGGACACTAACCCCTGAGCTGTGAGTGACCCGCTCCACTTCCACACCGGTTCCTCTACAGCAGCCACAGGGATTAAAATCCCAAAGCTGCAGCAGAGGTTATGGCTTGGCCCAAAATTATGATGTGTGCACATAAAAAGCAGAAAAGTTGAGGTTTTACACCTTTATTATGCTTTCTCATGCAATCTTTGAATAATTTGGTTTCCTAACTAAGTTTTTATGCAAGTACTGAGACTAACACGAGGCACCTCTCTTACAAAAAGACGGAATACAGCATCATGTCCTTGTCAGCGTAAATAACCCACTGATCTTCAGAGGGTTCATGCAATATTTTATTCTCTTTGGGCATTTTACTATCTGAGATAGGCAGATTGCGGCAGATGTCTTTTGTTTCTAGCTCCATGTAGAATTAATCATCTAAATGGGGAAAATATTTTGAATCATACATTGTGTGTTTTAAGGCAAACCATGAGTATGAAGTTAATAGGTTTTAATTTTTATATTGATAACACTAAGATTAAAGTCTAGCTATAGGAAGGATAGTTTACGAGTTAACTGGTTTATGTACCCACTGGAATATCTGAGTCTAACAACTACGTGATGGGTGAGCTGCTCTGACACAGCTCTGTCTCTCAAACTGTTCCCAGCTGATTTCCTTTTGCAGTGGGAAGGTCTCTGGGTATGTCTGTGTGTGCAGGGTTCTCGTAAAAATGGCTCTGCAGCCAATTTAGGTGTGTTTCCAGGTAGCTGGTTTGCCTGGAATGGATATGGGGCTGATGTTACCTATTCGTGCTAAGACCACAAATGGGAAGAAAGTCCTGGAGTTCTGGTATTATTTTTTTTTTAACTTGTTTTTAAACAAAGCAGTCCTTCCACAAGATGATCAGAGGTATGGAAGCTTTGGAGCCAAGTCTAGCTTAGGGTGAGTGGTGAAAAGAATGAAAGGGGAAGCAAAGTGGAGAAGGGAACTGCTGCAGCATCCAGTAGAGCAAAAGAGTGGAATGATGACAAATGGCAGTGTGGGCAGGGGAGCACTGGAGATTTGTATTCCCAAGGAAGTTTGCCATATTGTCTCCGAAACAGAGACAGACGTGGGAAAGGGTGTGTGATTTAAGTTCCCTAGATGGGAACTGTGGCTGCGGTGGAAGGGACTGGCAGGGCCGTTTGTCCATCGCTGGCTGCAGGCGCACGTGTGGGCAAGGTAAGAGTGTTGGGAAGCGGGGACTTTCCATTGCTCTGTGTGGCGGAGCAGAGGCTCGAGCTGCAGGACAGCAGGACGAGCTGAACGGGGTGAAACATTGAGGCATTGCAGCAGGGAGAGGTGCAGTTGGTGAACCGGAAAATACACTTCACTCTGTGTTTGTTTTTTCTTCAGCCTTTTAGATAGTATTAACTGAGTCCTTGACAAAGGTCTAGATTGCAGTTTGGATTTAAAATAGCGCTTGGGTTTTGAGAAGTTCCCCACTAGGTCTCAACAATGTGATTAAATGACTGTGTAGTGTCCCACCCAGACCTGTGTTTGCTCGAGACCTGTGCTCCCTCCACGATCTGCACAGTGCCGAATGCAGGAGCAAGGCAGACCTCCAGCGCATGGCAGTGCTACAGTTTCTCAAGCAGCATGTGAAGCCACAACCAGTAATGCCACTGGCCATGCCATGACCTGACGTCTGAAAAACAGACCAGCACTGCAGCAGACTATGTCACTTCTCAGGTGCTGCAAGCATCAAGGATGGAAAAAAACCCATCCTGGCTCCCAGCTACTCATAATAAAAATCAGCTTTGTAGCACTGCAAGAAGCAATCTTACTGCTGTTAAACAATTATTTGTTTTAATTTGGACAGATGCACGAGCCTTTGAATTGCCAGAAGGGGCATCATTAACACTGAAGGAAGTTGGCAGTAGGTTAACAAGTGAAAGGCTGGGTTCAAAACAGTGACTCTTCGTAGCTCCTTATTTTCTTACCCTGAAGAAGATGATGGATGAACTGCAGCCCTAGGAAATGCAGAGCAATAGGCAGAGACCTCGCTGAGCATACTGATTGCTGCAGGGGAAAGGGGCAGCACGGTAAAGACAGAAACTACAGGAATGTCCAGAACAAAAACACAAACACAGAAAAAAAATGTATTTCCTTCAACTGGGAAGACAAGCTGGCCAGTACCAATTTCCATCTCCCCTGCAGTGTGCCTGCAGGGTTCAGGTAGGAGCCTTCTGGGGATGAGAGGTCTTGTCAGTACAGGCCATCACCACAGCTGGATATCTCGGTCATTTTATCTGGGTTGTTTACGGCTTGCAAGGTGTTACGCAGCACACAGCAACAAGTTTTGATGGTACCCGGAGTGACAAGGACTGATGTGAAGCAGATGAGAGGTTCTGGAGGATGTTAGAAAGCTAATGGGCTAGCTGTAGTTCTCCATGACAGTGGTGGTGTAGCACAGATGGACAGACCTCACTCAGCATGTCTTGAACACAACTGCTTCTGCAGCTGGGGAGGTGAAAATGATACCTAAGGGAGGGTGTCTAGCCTGCCGGGCTGGACTAGAAATCTGTAATCCCAGCGGACACAGCGTGGAGGTCATAGTGAGCAGCAGAGGAATGCGAGAAGCAGGAAGAGGTGATAAGAAAAATCTGGTTTGAGCTATTGTGACAGGAAGAACAAAATCAGTTGTCAGTGTCTTCAAGAATTGTAGAAGGTTTGAGCCAATGTCCTAGCATGGAAATATCAGACTTATAGCACAGGTGCCAACAGGATTGCGTGTTAAATGTCTACATGGAAAAAAGGCAACACTGGCATTCCTCCATGGCTGTCAGTGACTTCACATCAGTATTTATGGAGCTGAAATGTTGTAAACATATTTTGGCAATGGCAGACACTTCCTCTGACTAGAGAGTGGTCTTTCAGCTGTACTGTCCAGTGTGCAAATTGTATGCAAAACTAGGGCAGCACGCGGAGGTATATTGAGAGAAAATGCGTGAATTGTGCATCTTTCATTCTGGTCTTAAAAATATAAAACAACACCTCATTGCACTGTAGAGGTATGTGGACTGTGACTGCGACCTTGGAAGTGAGACAACACTGTGAATAATTCAAGCTCTTTGCATAGGCATGGCCAGGGAAGCCCATTCTTACTAATATCGGCTGAAGTGGCAGTACTGCTCTGTTCTACGTGGGGTTTTATTTAATAACACCAGGTAGTGCACAAAAATAGGTTAAAATACATATGGAGATTATTTAGAACTCTAAAAATCTAAAAAAAAAAAAAAGTTTAGGCATCTGTTATTGTTGAATAAGACTTGAAAGCTTCTTTAGTACTATTGCTATTGATTTATTCCATTTTATTTTATTTTGCTATGCTCAAGTCAACATAATGCTAAGCTATGAAACTGGCAAAGGAAAAGCTAGCAGCAAAGTTGGTATAGATTTATTTGCTTTGCCTTTTCCTCAAACCTGTAAATCTTACCTTATGAAGCTAGCCTTGCTAGACAGTACTACAGCAAGGCAGATAATCAGCTGTACGTGCTGCAGTTCTGTATTTGTATTTTTTCAAGGGCTGGTTTGTGGGGATTTTGGGGCTAAGATTAGTATTGCCCTGTCAGACTCACTTTGAGTTGTGGGCTTTAGTCCAAGCTGTCCTGCTAGTCACAGTCTCCAGGCCAGCCCAGTCACCACAACTGGCTTTAAGTGCCATCACTGGACTTTGATATCATGTTTTTTGACCACCTTCTGCTCAGGCTGTTGTCCAACAGGGTGATTTCAGTCTTCAGTTAGCACTGAGGACACCAGAGTTGAGGCAGTCTGTACATCAGTCTGCATGGACCTCAGCATGGGCCAGCATAGGGCAGACCTTCTTGTGCTCTGCTCTGGGGAAAAAACTCATGGAAAGGTAAGACCAGCACTGCTAGTATCAGGATTACCTTTTTGTTTCTGATAGGCACTGAGCAGTACTGCTGATGGCCCCTTACAAAAACGTGACAGTTCAGAGAGTTTGCTTGATGGAGCAATTACGGCTCTCCTCAGGATTTCCTGTTTTCTTCCATCAAAGAGTTCTGCCTTCTGCTAGGCACTCAGCACCCTCTGGAGCAATACTGACTGCTCCTCAGGGGTGTACCCCCACGCCTGCAGCCATCTCTTGCACCCATGTGGTGCTGGGTCGCTGTCCCTCAGAGGGCTACTGCTTCTGCTTCTCCAATCCCACAGTCAGGAGCCAGGTTTCTTCACTTCTGCTGAAGAAGTGCTTTATCCTCATCACCTGGAAAGTAACCCTTCCCTCTGCTCAGTGGAAGTAGGACCTTGTGTGGCCACAGACTCACCCTTCCATGGGAGTGACAGAGACTACACCACTTCTGTTCTATGGAAGCCTCTGCCTCTGCCAGCATCTGCCTTTCTTTCCATCAGCTACTAACACGGTTTCCCTAAGTGAACTATTGTCTACTAAAGGAATATTGGGATTGAGTGTTATGATTACCTTTCCTATGCTTTTTTTGAAACAGCTTTTGTAAGCATAGAATACTTTTTAACAAATAGTATGTCTTTTAATTGCTTTTGCTATTCTTTACACTTTTATTTCTAAGACTCAGGGTTTTTTTCTTAATCTTCTTAGAAAACATTTCTCCAGCCTTTTTTTTTTTTTTTTTTAACTGAGAGAGTTTGAATACTTGTTTAATGCAAAGTTTAAATTATACTGTTAGATAACCAGACACTGGAGAATATCCCCAGAATCAGCTTAATCTCACACTGCCAAAACAAGTTTAGATCAAAGACCATTTTTTCCTGCATTGTCCAGAGCATGTAAACTCCTCCCCTTCATTGAACTAACCTTGCAATATGCAGCTTTACAATAATGTATCTGAAATTAATTTATAAGATGAAATATGACTTTGCTTATGCTTGTGTTTCAAAATTTATGCACATGCAGTATTTTTACATCTTTGAGAAGTATTTTTGCTTTAATACAAACATTTAGATTTGCAATAATTTAGCCTGTTGTGTGATTTTACAGCTTTTTTTCTCTTTTGTTCTCCCTCTCTCTTTTTTTTTTTTAGTTTAAAAGATGTTATCCAAAGTGAAGATGTGAAACCCAAGCTGCAGTACATCATGACTAACCCCTCCTTTTCTATGGTAACAGTTCAAAGTGAAGATAGTGGGATAACCTGGGAAACCAGTTCGAGCAGATCTTCTACTCCTTGGGCCTCAGAAACTAGTACAACTTCTGATCTTTACAGTATAGAAAGTTCACCAGTAGGTTCTCCTCCAGGAAAAGTTATCTTTATTATGGATGAAGGCAAGATTGTTCGGAAAAGGAAGCGTAAATCTTCAAATAGGGTGCCAATGGCTACAAACCTGAAGGGAGGCCAGGGCAATAAGAAACGTGACTCTTCTGGAATGCAGAGGCAAGAACCAAGAACTGTTCTGGGAGATGTGCAGGGCTCTGTGTTGAACGTTGAACAAGTGGGAGCACGAGACACTGATGAGGAAATGTTGGATGACAAAGAAGATCTAGAGGACATTGCAGAAGAGCCAGTAAAGCGTGCTCCGATAAGATCAATATTTAGAGAAAGCAGACTGAGAAAAGTAGGGCCGATCCTTGGAGGACCAGTACAAGCTAGAATCCAGCTGTTCAACTCAATTTTTGGGGGAATCGAGCCAGCCCCTGAAACACTGGAGAAAAACAGAATTCACAGAAGTAGCTCAGTTTCAGGAGATTCTGAACAGTTCCTTGAAACACCAGTAAGAGAAAAATTGCAGAAGTTCAGATCAATTTCAGAAGCAACACATCCAAAAACTTTCCAGAGAGCAAGAAGCAGAAATCTTGAAACACCATCAGAGAGAAGAAGGGAGCAAAGACAGCAACTCACAGCACATGCAAATCAAAGCTATTCTTCACCAACAATGCCGCCTGAAAAACAGCTTACTATTAAAGATGAAAATATTAAACCTATTAAAATGAAAGATCAACAAAGCAGATTTTCAAGCTTTGGTGCAGAAACAGCTTGTCAATATGCAGAAAGAAAAGACAGAGAATCTCTTTTGGAGAGTCCAGATCAGGTATCAGGACAGTCACTGAAGTGCTGCCCTCCTGAGGAAGCCAAGAAGCAGCAAAGTTATTCACTTGCAGCAAAAACGTCAATAACCGAGCAAGCAACCTCTATTTCATTAGAATCTGAAGCTACATCAGAGAAACAAGTGCTGCATCCTTCAGCTGCAACTGCAAACATGAAACTAGACCAATCCCTGCTGACAGCATCAAATCTTCTGGATGAACTGTTGGAGCAGGATATACAGCCCAGTTCTGCACCACAGTCTGTTTCAGCAGATTTTGTTAATGAATTAGGTAGACAAAGTACCCAACCTATTTTGCCTACAGCATCCATGTCAGAACATCCTGAGAGGGAAGCACAGAAGTCAGCAGTTCAGTCTTACTTACCTAGCGCTCCATCCGCTAAATCCAAATATTTCACTTTATCTGACACAAGACAGGAGGATATTATTCCTCAGTCATCAGAAACTGCACAGTCTGAGTCTGAACACATGCTATTACCACATTCTGCAGATGAAACAGAGAAGCAAGGAACTGAGTGTCATTCAACAACTGCACGGTCAGAAACTGAGCATTCAGGTCTATTGTATTCTGTTAAAAAAACAGAGAGTCCAAAGACTCCACCACCAGAAACACAAAATGTTCCCTTAAAGAGACAAACAGAATCTGAGGAGCAAAGAATTACACTAAATTTACCTGTTTCTGAGAAGATAGATTCTAAATATTTTGGCATTTCATATCCTATTCACACAGAAACACAAGAAACTCTGAAAACTTCAGCTGTGAATAAAGGAGTAGATTTGGATCACCACGATTTTTCCATTGAAAAAACCAAACACGTAGAGAGTGCACAAATGGAGATGGAGCATCCGGATTTCTCATATTCCAGCAAAGAAACTGAGAAATCAGAGGGAACACAGATGGAGGCAGAGCATCCAGACTTCTCTTTTTCCAAGGAAGAAACAGAGAAATTGAAGAGTCTGGAGCATCCAGACTTCTCTTTTTCCAGGGGAGAAGAGGAGGAATCGGAGAGTGTCCAACTGCAGACAGAACATCCAGATTTCTCATATTCCAGGGAAGAAGCAGAGGAATGGGAAAGTGCGAAACTGGAGACAGATTATCCAGAAATGTTTTCTTCCACTAAAGAAGCAGAGCCATCGGAGAGTGCCCAAATGCAGACAGAACATCCAGATTTCTCATATTGCAAGGAAGAAAGAGAGGGCTTGGAGAGTGCACCACAGGTGACAGAGCATCCAGATTTTTTTTCCAAGGAAGAAACAGGGGATTCAGAGAGTGCCCAGCTGGAGGTGGCACATCCAGACTTCTCTTTTTCCAGGGAAGAAACAGAGGAAACAGAGAGTGCACAGCTGGAGACAGAGCACCCACATTTCTCATACTCCAGAGAAGAAACAGAGGAATCGAAGAGTGCAAAACTGGAGACAGATTATCCAGAACTGTTTTCTTCCACAAAAGAAGCAGAGCCATTGGAGAGTGCCCAACTGCAGACAGAACATCCAGATTTCTCATATTGCAAGACAGAGAGATTGGAGAGTGCACCACAGGTGACAGAGCATCCAGATTTTTTTCCCGAGGAAGTAACAGAAGAATCAGAGAGTGCACAGCTGGAGATGGAGCATCCCGACTTTTCTTTTTCCAGGGAAGAAACAGAGGAAACAGAGAGTGCACAGCTGGAGACAGAGCACCCAGATTTCTCATACTCCAGAGGAGAAGTGGTGGAATCGGAGAGTGCAAAACTGGAGACGGAGCATCCAGATTTCTCATATTTCAGCAAAGAAATTGAAGAATCAGAGAGAACACAAATGGAGACAGAGCATCCAGACCTCTCTTTTTCCAAAGAAGAAACAGAGAAATTTGAGAATACACAGTTGGAGATGGAGCATCCAGACTCTTCTTTTTGCAGGGAAGAAATGGAGGAATCAGAGAGTGCCCAAGTGGAAACAGAACATTCAGATTTCTCATACTGCAAGGAAGAAAGAGAGGGATTGGAGAGTGCACCACAGGTGACAGAGCATCCAGATTTTTTTTCCAAGGAAGAAACAGGGGATTCGGAGAGTGCCCAGCTGGAGGTGGCACATCCAGACTTCTCTTTTTCCAGGGAAGAAACAGAGGAAACAGAGAGTGCACAGCTGGAGACAGAGCACCCACATTTCTCATACTCCAGAGAAGAAACAGAGGAATCGGAGAGTGCAAAACTGGAGACAGATTATCCAGAACTGTTTTCTTCCACAAAAGAAGCAGAGCCATTGGAGAGTGCCCAACTGCAGACAGAACATCCAGATTTCTCATATTGCAAGACAGAGAGATTGGAGAGTGCACCACAGGTGACAGAGCATCCAGATTTTTTTCCCGAGGAAGTAACAGAAGAATCAGAGAGTGCACAGCTGGAGATGGAGCATCCCGACTTTTCTTTTTCCAGGGAAGAAACAGAGGAAACAGAGAGTGCACAGCTGGAGACAGAGCACCCAGATTTCTCATACTCCAGAGGAGAAGTGGTGGAATCGGAGAGTGCAAAACTGGAGACGGAGCATCCAGATTTCTCATATTTCAGCAAAGAAATTGAAGAATCAGAGAGAACACAAATGGAGACAGAGCATCCAGACCTCTCTTTTTCCAAAGAAGAAACAGAGAAATTTGAGAATACACAGTTGGAGATGGAGCATCCAGACTCTTCTTTTTGCAGGGAAGAAATGGAGGAATCAGAGAGTGCCCAAGTGGAAACAGAACATTCAGATTTCTCATACTGCAAGGAAGAAAGAGAGGGATTGGAGAGTGCACCACAGGTGACAGAGCATCCAGATTTTTTTTCCAAGGAAGAAACAGGGGATTCGGAGAGTGCCCAGCTGGAGGTGGCACATCCAGACTTCTCTTTTTCCAGGGAAGAAACACAGGAAACAGAGGGTGCACAGCTGGAGACAGAGCACCCACATTTCTCATACTCCAGAGAAGAAACAGAGGAATCGGAGAGTGCAAAACTGGAGACAGATTATCCAGAACTGTTTTCTTCCACAAAAGAAGCAGAGCCATTGGAGAGTGCCCAACTGCAGACAGAACATCCAGATTTCTCATATTGCAAGACAGAGAGATTGGAGAGTGCACAGCTGGAGACAGAGCATCCAGATTTTTTTCCTGAGGAAGAAAAAGAAGAATCAGAGAGTGCACAGCTGGAGACAGAGCACCCAGATTTCTCACAGTCGAGAGAAGTGGTGGAATCAGAGAGTGCACAGCTGGAGATGGAGCATCCAGACTTTTCTTTTTCCAGGAAAGAAACAGAGGGATCAGAAAGTGTACAGCTGAAAAAGGAACATCAAGAATTTTTATTTTCCAGGGAAGAAAGAGAGAAACAAAAATCTGTTCCTTTTGAACTGGAACAGCCAGAGTCTTACTCCCCTGAAGAAGCAGTGCAAGAAGAAACAGCACAGTTTGCATTCATACCTTCAGATTTCTCATGTGTTATGGAAGAAGCAGATAAAGAAAACACTACAGAACTCCACTTGGTGCATCCAGATATATCTGATTCCACCAGAAGAGCTGAGACACAGCAAACTGGGTGTCTGGAAACAGCACATCCCAATTTACTGCATCTCACACATAAAACAAAGCAGCAAGAATTGGCACAAGTAGATGTGGACAATTATCTTATGTCATCTTTCAGTGACAAAGCAGAACAGCCACAGTCTGTACAGCAGGATGCACAACCTGAAAGTAAGCTGTATTCCCATGCCAAGGGAGTGCAAGGGAAAACTACTAAACTGTGGTCAGAGCATCCAGTTTTGTCATATTCTACTGGAAAAGAACAGCAACATAAAACTTCAGAGCTGAGGACAGGAGAGACAGAGACGACTTGTTCCACTGGCAAAACAGAACAACAGAAAGTATTGCAGCCAGAGTTGAAGCAAGCAGATTTGTCATATTCCCATGGAGAAACAGCACAAGCAGCTGTACAAAAAGACTTAGAAGGTCCAGAGCCATCGTGTTTCTTTCATGAAGCAGAGCAACATGAAAATGTACAACTAGCTTCAGAAAATAGGAATTTCTCATTTACCACTGGAGAAGTAATGCAAGAAGTGAAGTCAGGACCTTTGGGCTCCTCACATTTGACTGACAGAACAAAGACCTGGGAAATGGCACAACTGGAGCAGGAGCAGTCACTTCCCACCTGCTCCACTGCTGTTAGTCAGGAACAGGAAACCACACCACTGGATGTGGCCCAGACAGATTCTTCTTATTTCTTTGGCAAAATGGAACAAGATATAGTACAGGGAGAGCTAGAACAGCAGGAAACAGCCCAACAAAAAGCTATGGAAATGGAGTATTCAGATTTGTCAGAAACCTGGGGGAAAGGAGAGCCACAGGTCATAGACCAAATTAATTTGGCACAGCAAGAAACAGCTCAAACAGAGTCAATGCATTCGTCTTTGTCATATTCTCTCAGTGAACAAATGCAAGAAGAAATGCAAACAGCACCAGCATATCCAGAACAGACATTCTATGCAAGTACAGAAATGCAGGAGGAAATGACACAACACAAATCAGAGCAACCATTTCTTCCAAGTTTTACCGGCAAAACAGAGCAACAAGAAATAGTACATCCAGAGCTGGAGCAAACATTTTTGCCATCTACCAATGGAAAAGAAGCTCCACTGGAAATGGAAGTGAGTTCAGAATATTCAGATTTGTCATATTCCTTTCACGAAGCTGAACAACAAAAGAAGTTGAAACATCCAACCTTACCATTTTCTTTGAAGCAACAAGAAACTGCACCACTGGTAATGGAGCACACAGATTTTTCATGCGACAGTGGTGAAGCAAAACCAGGTGACACCATACAGCAGGAGTCAGGACATCCACAGCTCTCATACTCCGTGGGAGAAACAGAAGGACAATCAGAACATTGGGATTCACCAAGAACCCTGAATGAAGCAGTGCAAGATGGAAGTATGGAAGTGGAATCTAAATACTCAAATTTGACATGTTCTGATGGCCGAAAAACCCAGCAAGAAACTTCACTATTGAATTCAAAATATCAAGATCTATCACTTTCCTTTGGTAAAGCCAAAGAACAAGGAACTCAAGAGTTTGAGTCTAAGTATCAAGATTTGCCTAAAATAGCCAGAAAAAGAGCGTCTTCAGCAACTGCACAAATGGAATCAAAACTTCCAGATTTGACATATTCCCCTGGCAAAGCAAATGAGCCAGAAATTGCACAATGGGAAATGAAGCATCCTGATTTACCACATTGCACTGATGAGAAAAACCAACAAGAAGTAGTAGTGTTGGATCAGAAACATAGAAAAATTTCTGTTGGCACAGAAAAGCAGCAGCAAAACACAGAACATCCGTTAGAGCAAGAAAAGTTATCACATTCTCCTGGTAAAACAGAGCAATTAAAACATGCCCAGAAGGACTTGGAACAACCAGATTTATCATTTCCCATTGACAGGCTAGCTGATGAAATGGCCCCAGCAGAGACAAGACACACTGATGTGGTATACCCTCTGGACAACACAGGGGTGCAACAAAGAGTACAAGAATCAGAGGAAACAGGTTTAACTTGCCCCTTTGGAAAAGCAGAACAGAAAACAGTTCGGCCAGAAGTGGAAATTCCATGTTTAGCCCATCCTGTGGGTATGGCAGAAGAAGAAATGGCAGAACAAGGGCAGGGACACCCTGACTTGCCTTATTCCATTTTCAAAGCAAAAGGACTGCAGACTGCACAGCTGAAACCTGAACACCCTGGTCTAGCATGCTCCCTTGACAAAGTGCAAGAAACAACCCAACTGGGGTTGGAACAACCAGATGTGTTGTATTTTCATGACAAACCAAAGCAACTCCCTCCTGCCCAGCTGGAGCTGGGCCATGCAGACTTGACATCCCCTGCCAACAAAGTGGGGCAGCAAGGGATGGAGCACACAGCCTTGGGACACTCTGAAGAGCCTGTCAGCAGAGCAGAGTATCCGCAAGCTGCAAAAGAACTAGGAGCACCAGATGCATCATCTCATAGTGGAAAAGTGGAGCAAAGAGAAGGGCCAAAACCAGAGCCAAAGCATCCTGATTTATCATATTCCATTGGTAAAACACAGACACAAGAAACTACGCAACTAGGCTTGGGAAAACCGGTTCTATCATCTTGGCCTGGCAAAATGGAGCATGCACAAACTGCTCAAGAGGAGCAGCCAGGCTTCCTGCATGCCTTCAAAAAAGCTGCACAAGGAGAGAAAGCACAACCAGAATTGGGACATTCACAGTTATCTTATTCTGTTAGTGAGGCAGAACAAGAAACTGCACATGCGAAATCAAACCACTCAGATTTATCTGCTGGCAGATTCAAACACCATGAAATCATACAACCAGAGGCAGAACTAATGGATTTATCGTGTTCAATTGGTGAAACACAGCAATCTCAAATGTCTGAAGCAGATCTGGATTACCCGGATTTGTGGTGTTCCACTGGCAGCATGCAGAAACAAGAAAATGCTCAACAAGAGCAGAAACAGCCGGGTGATTTTTCATCATCTCTCAGCAAAGAAGAGCAATGGGAAGGTGCAGAAATGCAGGGAGAACATCCTGAGCTGCAGTCCTCTATGGGGAAAACAGAAGGAATGCAAAATTCCCAAGCAAAATCAGAATATACAGATCTGTCATTCTCTGTTGGCACAGCAGAACCTCATAAAACAACACAGCCAGAGTTGAAAGAACGTGATTTGTTGCATTCTTTTGTCAAAACAAAACCATCATGGGCCACCCCATTGGAGTCTGAACATCCAGATGTCTCAGGTGGCATGGGCAAAGTACCACACCCTGACTTGTCCTCTTCTGCTAGTGAAGAAAAGCAAAGTGCACAGCTGGAGGTCAGACAGGAGAGGGGAAGCTATACATTACACCCAGAGGAAACAGTACGACTGAAATTGAAACAGCCAATGTCATCAAGTTCTTATGGCACAGCACAGCAACCAAATAGGACCCCACCGGAAGGACAATGCCTGGACTTCCTGCATTCCTCTGACAAAAAAGAGCAACAAGAAATACCAAAACAAGAGTTGGAACATGTGGATTTATCATATCCCACTGATAAAATACAGGAACCAGAAACCACAAAACATGGGTTAGGACAGCCAGATTTATTGTCTTGCCCTGAGAAGACAGGGGAACCACAACCGGTTCAAATGGGAGGAGAGCATCAGGACTTGTGGCATTTCACTGGCAAAACAGAATGGCGAGGATCAGCACAACCAGAGGCTGAGCATCCAGATTCGTCGTATTCCAGTGACAAAGTAGAGCAGCCACTGACTACAGAACAGAAATCAGAGCAGCCTGTAACACTCAGTCCCACTGGAAAAACAAAGCAACAAGGAATAGCACAGCCAGAGTGGGAACTTCCCAATTTATCATATTCTATTTGCAAAATACAAGAAGAAACACAAATGGACTTAGGGCAACAAGATTTAACATATGCCCTTGGAGAAACAGATGAAATGCAAACTGTGCATGGTGAACTGGAACATACAGGTTTGTTGTATTCTTCTTGCAAAAGAGAACAAGAAATGGTATTGCCAGAGTTGCAACATCCACAGCTATCTTACCCTGTTAGAGAAATAGAAGAGAAAGCTACACATCAGAAATCAAACCATCCAGATTTGTCACATTCTATTGGTCAACAAGAGCACCATGAAATTGAACAACCAGAGGCGGAAGAAATGGATTTATCTCATCCAGCTGACAAATCAAATCACTCACAACTTGCCCAGAAAGTACTGCAACAGCAAGAGCTTTTAGAGTCCTTTGGTGAGCTAGAGGAAAAGGGAATGGCCCAGCCTGGCTTGTTGCACTCCCTTGGTGAAGAAAAGCAGAAACCAGCTTCACTGTTGGACTTAGTGGATCCCGATTTATCACATTCGCTTGGTAAAACAGAAGAACAGGAAACTGCACAAGCAGGGTGCGTGCCTTCTGATTTTTCATATTCCTCAGGAAAAGCAGAGCAGTTGCAAACGGAACAACTGAAATCAAAATGTCCAGATTTGTCATATTCTCTTGGCAAAGCAGAGACTTGTGGAATGAAACCACCAGATTTACTGTACTCCTATGGCAAAGCAGAGCACCCACAGACTGTCCAGCTGGAGCATCCAGAGACGGTGTATTTCATGGGTGAAATGGAGCAAAGTGATGGGGCCCAACCTGAACTGCAGTGCATTAATTTGCAGTATTCCGTTGTTGAAACAGAGCAAGCAGAAACACCTTCTGTATCATATAGCATTGGCAGGATTGAGGAGCAGGGAACTGCACAACCGCACTTTGAACAATCAGGTTTATTGAGTCCTGCTGACAAAGCAGAAAAGCATGACACAGCCCTGCTGCAAGCAGGGCTTTCAGAGAAGCGAGGCACTGGAGCTACTTCATCTCCAAGTGCTCAGCTGGAAACTAAACAACAAGATTTACCCTTTGACACTGAGGAAGCAGAGAGCCAACCATATTCATCTCTTACTAAACAAACAGTGTCTGTACCTTTGGGTGTTTCACATTCTGGCTCTGAAATAAAATCAGAAGGAGGTCCAAAGTCGTCACCTGTAGCTGCAGGCCTGTCTCCCAAGCACTTAGATTTATCTTACACCCACTGTAAAACAGAGCAGACAGAAACTGCACAGCCTGCGTCAGGTTTCTTTGCTGCGAGAAAAGAAGCAGAGGATACAAAAATTCATCTGCATTTGCCTGTGGCTACACAATCAGAGGCTGAACATGTAATTTTGCCTGAAACAGAGAGAGAACAGACTCCACATTACTTCCACACAGCTACACAATTAGAATCTGAACAATTCAATTTATCGTATTCTACAGATAAAGCAGAAACTGTAGAAAGTCAAGATTATTTAACTGTATCTTCAAAACTGGAATCTGAACCTTCAGTTCCATTTTATTCAGCTGATGAAACATGTCAGCAAGAAATGCCACCTTATTCAATACCAGCCTCTGAGTATTTGGGTCCCACACGGCCCCTTGCTGAACAAGACAAGCAAAGCATGCAGACACTTATTCCCCAGTCTGCACAAACAGAGTGTGAACATGTAATTCCACTACATGATGAAAAAGAAGTGCAGAAAATTCAGCACTATTCATCTAAATCAGCAAGTTTGGAAACAGTGCAGTTGGAGAGCATGTCTCTAATGCACACACAAGACAAAGATGAGCGAGAGTCTCAAGATCGTTTGTTGGATGCAAAATATTTGTCATCTGAGCAGCTAAGTCATCCCCCAAAATTCACTGCTGAGCAGGATAAGCAAGAAATACAACCTGATGTGCAGACAGTGCCAAGGTCAGAGACCACAGAGTCAAAGGTGACTGGTGTAGCAGAACAGCAAGCCATATCATCGGATTCATTTGTACCTTTTCATACGTTACCTGAAAAGTCAGTATCAGTGGTTTTCACTGATGATGAAGAGAAACAAAATATTCCGTTATCTGTATCCGATGTAGTAAGCATGCTTGGAAAACAACCTAATGTGATTTCAGGTATTTATACTGAAGAAGAGGATAGATGTGAAACGCAACCATATTTTGCAGACCAAAAGCATACATCCTTAGAGCATCTGGGAGCTGTTTCATCAGACCTTGTTTATGAAAATGTGACACACAAAACTCAGCATTATTCTGGTGAACAGGACAGTCTTTCTTCAGCAGAGATTAAGACTTTTAGCTCCAGTTCTGATGAAATGCAGAATCCAGATATTTCATCTTTTGGGCTAGCTAGCTGGCTGACAGAAGAGGTGAAAGTTCGCTCAATTAGTCCAGTAAGAGCTACAGACGTAGACGCACAAGGACTTCAACTTTCTCCAGATGGAACGTCTGATTTTGGATCAAAACAATTCCCATCTGGAAGCTGCACAGAACTTACAGTTCGTGGTGCTACAATGGATAAAGGAGATACGTTTGGAGTTTCTGATTCAGTGTCAAGTGAAATTTCTGACAGCGTGTCCTCAGAAACTATTCACAGAGAACAAAGGTATGATTTACCATCTCTGGGAGGACATAATCCAGGTCCAGAAAAAGTTCTGAAGCAGGACACTAGGATTGGAAACCCTACAAAAATGGAAGTAATGCAACATCCAGAGGTAGACCGAGTGCCTGAAGGAGCTGAACATTACCTGAGAAGAGAAGAGGAAGAAATGGAACATGCGAGCACTGTAGAAGACAGACAGCATGCTCCAGAGCCTACTGAACAAAAAGATCTATTTAATATAATTTCAGAAGGTTATGAAATACTCAATATTCATGCTCCAACACATATTTCTTCTGTTGATCAAGAAGAAAGTAAACACATGCCAGATAAACTAGAATACTTGGAAACAAATCCTTCATTTAAACGAAAATTAGCTGATGATGGCCATAGACCCCTAGCTTCTGGAACAGCCACAGAAATTGCAGAAGGCTCAGTGTTGGGAATGCCTGCAAGCCATGAACTAAAAGAATTGGTCAAAAGTGATGATGTTGAGGAAACTAGAGAATCACAACAAAAAAATCCTGTGTTGCCAGAAAACAATAATAATGTTTTGTTGGATCCTAATAATGGTATGGCTGATATGGATTATTTTGAAAAATATACATTGATTGATGACAAATCCCCAGTTAAGCCATATTTTGAAAGACCAACTTCATTGTTTCCTGTGACAGAAGATCCCAACAAGCCTGTGGAAGAAGCCACTTCTTTTAAAGAAAGTGCTGAAGTAGATACTTTGGAAGAGGAGTTTTCCTTACTTGAGGATCTGGATGAAGTCTTTTACGGTACTGTGAAAGGAGAAGGCAAAATGCAGATCTATGCAGATGCTCCAAACCCTTTACCTCTGCAGAAGTCAATTGATATTAGCAGTAAAAAGGTTACAAATGTAGATGATGAACGGAAGTCACCAGGGACACCACTCTTTGATTCAGAAGAAGGAGTGCTAGAACGATCTCTGTTGTTTCCTACCACTGTTGCTGCAGTTAATCCAGAGCTTCTAGAGGAGCCACCTGCTCTATCATTTTTATATAAGGACCTCTATGCAGAAGCAGTAGGAGAAAAGACAAAGGATGAGACTCCTTCTGATGAGGAAAGTGGTAATTCCAACGCATCTTTCCCTAGTAGAAATTCAGACACAGATGATGGAACAGGAATATATTTTGAAAAATACATTCTTAAAGATGAAATTCCAAGTAAGGTTGTACGGCCTCAAAAGGATCAGATACCAGAGGATGAGTCCTTTAGTGGAGCAATTTCAGTTCGGAGTTCAGAGGACAAACACAAGCAGGGGTCTGGTGATGTTCAGAGTGTCAAAACTGAGGTTCTGCCGGAAAGGGCTATTGTGGAGAAAGTCCTGGTTGACAGTGACATTCAAGCAACAATTTGTAAACCAATGCATGCTATTCCTTTTGGAAGCAAAGACATTTTTTCAGGTGCAAGAAGTGATACCACTGAACAAAGAGAAGAAGAAAATGTACCTGTAGAAACATCTGAGGAGTTGCCAGAGCAATCTAGTCATCAAGTATATAGTCAACTAGTGGATGATCAAGGAGCTGCATATCAAGAAGCTAGTAGTAAGCAGGAAGAACAGCATGAAATGACAGCAATCCCTGAAATGGAAAAATATGTCCCATATGTCCGGACTCCTGTTGAAGACAGTGAAGATGATCAGTATACCCAGGAAAATCTTTCACATGTCCCTACCATTCAGCAAACAGAGAAGCCAGACTTGCCAAGACAGGAGCGGCACCCTGATGTTTATGAAGATCTTGCTGAGTCAATGGACTATGATGTGATTACGCAAGAAGAACTTTTGCAAGATGAAATATCATCTCAATTCACACATGAGGAGCTATTATTTGAAGACAGGGACTCTTTTGAGCATGTTGGTGATAATTATGAGTTTGTTACTGAGCCAGAGCAAAGAACACCTGTTGAGCTTGAAGATTCAGGCTTTGTGGTGATGTATCCTGAAAAAACAGCAACAAACATTCCTCAAGTTGAGAGCCCGCAAAGAGAACCGAAGAAGGTGCAAGCAGACACATATTGTTACCACTGCAAATGCCCAATATCCGCTATTGACAAACTTTTTGGAGAACATAAAGACCATGAAGTCACAACACTAGATGATGCTGTAACCAAGATGAAGGTAAGAATTAATTCGGGTGAGGGAAGGAGCTACTGAAGGTAGTTTCTCCAGACTTCCTGTGTTGTCAGGGGAGGGGCTGCAGAGAGCAGTCCAGAGGCTGAACCACAGTATCTATAAAATAAAAACTATTCCTAAACACCTCTTGGTGATCTTGAAGGATGACCATCTTATTAAGGTATTCTCTAGAGTTCTATGCTTGCTAAGCTGCTATTTTTATTTGTTCATAAGTTTGAACGACCTTGTTTCTATGTAGCTGTTACCAGTTTCCTGTTAGCCTGCTCACCTGTATAAGTTTGTTCGGTTTTGTATGTGTAGGGGAAGAAATGGGAAGAGTATTGTTTCTCTGAAAAGAAAATTTTAGTAGCAGCAGCTCATTTCACTTGACGAGGTATAGAAACCCCCGTATGTGGGGACCAGTATCATCTTAAAGCGTTCCCCATCCCAGTTACCTTTTTTGCTTGCTCAGAGCTGTTAGACAAGTTGCACAGTTTACACTAATAGTTTTGTTGAAACTCCATGCTCATTTTCTGTTCAGTTCACCTGTCCCAATAGTGTTCTAGCTGTAGAGCAGGTAAGAGTTTAGCAAATCCTACTTTTTCCCACTATCTCTAAGCTGTAGCACTCAAAAAGAGAGATAAAAATACCCTCAATTTCAGTAGCCTAGTCCTTTGCTATTAATACTAGTGAAAATGCTTTCATTTCTGTGGAAGCTGTTCTTCATTAAATTGCAGTTCTGCTTGTGAAAACAGCATGCATCCGATGTCTCAGTTTCACCGAATCAGATTTGTTCATGTGCCAGTATACAGACATTCCTTTCTTGGTTACCAGCTATTAACTCTCATCCCAGTATCTCAAAGGTGAGATCGCTTTCCTGGCACATGTTCAGTTGATGGTGATACAGATTTTGTGTAAATTCATAAAAATTCTAGAAGGACTTGTGTCAACAGTATTTATATTATCTTTATGTTAACCCATATGCAAGAAAGACAAATTAAGGGTAGGAGGAGTCAATGTGGCAGTTTCAAATATCAGTATTTATAAACTATCTCCATGACATGAAGATGTATGACAGCAGCATTGCTTTTTATATATGGCCATTCATGCTTGACTTAGAAGTGATAATTAGCTGCCAGTAAGTCACTAATAAAGTCACAGACCCCAGCCATGCCTCAAATGTACCTGCATTGCAGTGAGTGAAGTTAAGCCGCAAATAAATGTCCCATGATATCACTCCCTGGCTGTGGAGCATGGACATGGAGCCAGTATTAAATCTGGCCACAACACAGGCTTGGGTTCACGTGATTTCTAGCACTTAGGAGTCAGGTTACCCTGAGGTAGCATTTGTATGTTTCTTGTTACATCTGTATAATTACTGAGAAAACATTAAGATACCAAAATGCTTGTCACCTGAATTTTAACTGTAGGAACATAGCTTCACAATAAGTTAAATGAGCTATGAAAGGTAACTGTCAGATTTTATAGGTTATCTTGACAAACAGAAGTTTGCCTCTGAATCTTGGCGATTTGCCCTAAATATTTATAAAGTGAGCCTTCAATTGTGCAGTCCAATGTGACATTTATACTTAATGGAAAACCATATGCTAGTTTTCAGCAGAACTAGCTGTAGACGTTTGCCATAATAGGAAGCTGTTAACAAAGGAAGTTAACTTTCCTTTTAAAGTTATGCTAGCTAATTAAAAGTAAATACTTGTATAAATTATAAATTACGCCTGAGCAGATGGCCAGCTTCCTTTCATGAAAGGTCAAGGACTAAGAAAAAGTTCTAAGTTGTCTGTGATGCCTGTTGTCCCTTGGACGACTTTTGTTTCTGCATCTAATTCAAAAAGTTATTTTAATGAATATTGGTTCAGAGCAAATATCTTTAAAATTCTAATTAAAAAATCATGACACTGTGTAATCTATTAGCCTTATAATTACCCGCCTTATCTTCTTTTTTATGGGCTTGTTCCTGCCATGTCTTGAGGACCCTCATGAGGTTCTGAATACTCTCAGCCTTTTGCAAAACTGCACTAGAGTTCGTAGCATTCAACAACTTGCATAGACACTCAACACCTTGTTGAACTGAGCTCACTCTTTTTGGTTTGGAAACAGTTTTGTGGCTGTTCCAATTGCTATTTCTGTGCTTGTCTTAGTAGCCAGGAAGATACTTGAACTTAATTTAGCAGTAGTTCAATGGTAGCTTACGGCACAACAAAAATACTCACCTAAAATAAGTTGTATGCAAAAACTTTATGAAACAACATGCTTATGTTACTGAAACATTTTAAATTTCAGGATCGCTTAGGTGAATTGCTAATAGCAGTGGAAGAAAAGTCAATGAAGATTGAAGAGTTTGTGAGTGATATTGAATCACTATTTAACTCTGTTGAGGTAAGTCCAGTGTTTTATCACATTAGTTTTTTTTCCCTCTACAAAATTACTTCTAAGATATGCTTGCCTTGTTTTGTAGCATCGTTGTATCGTGGGTTAGCCCCAGCCAGCAGCTAAGCACAATGCGGCCACTTGCTCAACCCTCCCCCCAACCCCCTCCCTGGTAGGATGGGGAGGAGAATCAGAAGAAAAAGGTAAAACTCATGGCTTGGGATAAGAACAATTTGATAGGACAGAAAAGGAAGAGGAAAATAACAACAGTATTTATAGAAGAATATACAAAGTGAGTGGTAGACAATGCAATTTGCTCACCGCCTGAAACCTGATACCCAACCTGTCTCCAAGCAGCAACAACGCCTCCCTGGCCAGCTTCCCCCTTATATATTGAGGATGACATCATATTATCAAATATCTCTTTGGCCAGTTTGGGTCATCTGCCCTGGCTGTGTCCCCTTCCAGCTTCTTGTGAAAATTTACTCTATCCCAGCTGAACGCCAGGACATACTGCTTCCACTAAAACAGGCTGTTTCTGCAGTTCTCAAACTGACCTCTCTTGCAGGAAGGTGTTAAATTTAGGGGAAGAAAGCTTTTTTTTTTTACACATTATTGCAAAGTGGAATATGTGACTGTCAAGCGCTGGAGTAAAAAGTTCCCTTAATTCTGTTTATGCTTATTAGAAATTCACACAGTTTGTGTCTTTATTTAGAATCCAGTGTTAGGCATCTAAATGAGTTGCCCAGTGTCATAACTTTTTAATGCCCAAGCTCTTAAGGTCCTCTAAGTCTTGAGGGCTGCATTAATTTCAGTTGAAAGTATGGATTTTTAGCTATTTTGTAGTCATCCTTCCTGTCTCAATGCTTAAATATAGAAGTTTAATTTTAAAGGTGGTAAAAAAAATTTCTACCATTGTTTTTAATGTATTTCTCTAGTGCTAATTCTCCTGGATGAGCTTGCTTAAAGAAATAATGTTCTCTTATTCTCAGGGTGACAGAAAGAGTCTAATGAATGGTTCATGTATGGGTAATTGAGTTTCTGTGTATTCATCAAATATTACAATTTTATTCTGCAGATCAATTCACATCTGTTTTTACTTTGCAGCAAAACTGTAAGAAGAATGCAGAGTTATTGGAAAAGCAGAACGAAGACATGCTTAAGAAAGTGGTAGCCCAATACGATGAGAAATCAGATAACTTTGAGGAAGTGAAGAAGATGAAAATGGAGTACCTGTATGAGCAGATGGTTAACTTCCAGCAAACTGTTGATTCAGCGAAGGAAACTTTGGAGACAACAGTAAAGGAAATGGAAGAACTTGACGGATTTGTTCTCCTAAATGTAAGTAAAAATAGCTTCCATATTGTAGTTTTTATTATACTAGTTAGGAAAGCGCTTATACAGTACTTAGGCTGAGAATGAGTTATTTACCTTCTCTTCTTTTTTTTTTTTTTTAAGACAGCTAAATCCTGCAAGCTCAGCTATTCCACTCTGAAACTGCTACATCATTTGCTTTTGTCACGTCAATGCTCAGAGAGAATTGCAGAGATGATGTATAGGATGAAAACACGCCTTATGCCATTAAAATGGTTCTGTTTTGTTTTGTGAAGAGGAGGCTAAGAGACTTTATCTAGAATTAATTATTCACATAGGAGTAAGAAATTTTATAGTAGAAGGTACTTTATGAAAAATAAAGATGAAACAAGAAAGTGTAATTGAAAATTATCTAAACCAGAAACAGAGTTTTTATTGAGTTGTGGGGCTGGGGTTTTTTGTGTTGTTTCATTTTTTGGTTTTGTTTTTTTTTTTCTTTAAATGAACAGATGCAGGTAGACAGTAGTTATGCACTCAGATTACTGAGTGTGATAAATGTTTACTGCTGTGTGGTGCTTAGTTGCTGGCCAGGGTTAAACCACGGCAATGGGCTAGGTGTATGAATACACATGAGGTACATGTCTATAATCATCCTTTCTGGGTGTAAAAAACATCGCTTGTGAATTTGCATGACTTGAGTTACCTAGCTCATACAGTCATCAGTCGCAAGCTGGTCTTAGAGGGTCTTGCAGTTTAATCATTAATGGCCTGGGTCCCTCAAGATTGTTCTTGAGCTGTGCAAGACTTGTCCATAAGGGAGCTGTTACACTTTCTCCTTTATGGAAGAGTATCAGCAGTCTTGAAGTGGGTGGGATTTCTGGGACAATGATATTGTACCACTGTGGAATTACCACGTAGCGTGGAAGTTGCGGAGAAACTATGCTAGGATACAAGAAATTAAAAGTTCAAATTAATGTCTAAAGACTGATCATTCATAAAACAGCTTTCCAAATACAAGCCTCCATCCCATGTATCAGCAGTTATGGAAACGGTGGAGCAGTATTTGGCTTTTTCCTCTGCTCCAAGCTATGCAATGTCTTAATATCCTGTAACCAAGTGAATACCATGGGAGATTGGCTGTTCTGGGATGAATGAGGAATGTATCTTATTTTTCTGAACTTTGAGAGGTGCTGGATCAGTACTTTAGCAAAAAGATAACTTTGTTATCTGGAGTTCTTTTGTCTGGTGGGAAAATTGTTAGATTCCCTGCCTCTTTCTGTTAGTGATAGAGGACAGGAACTTTTCTGTCCACAAGTCAGGAAATTTTAGCTGAAGATCAATGGAGCATGGGAGAAACTCTCACTCCATGAGTACAAATCTCACACAGTTTCTAGTAACCAGAAGTTATTAGGGAGATTTCAGCCAAAATCTGAATTTAAGTGTTCTTAATGTGCAAGTGATTTCTTTCCATAAAAGCTTTGGTTTAAGGAAGTATTTGACTGTGCTCTCATTTTTAAACCTGGATATTGAATACTGACCCCTCAGGAGTTTAAAACCAGATTTAGACTCTAACAGCCTGCTGAGCCAGAGCTTTGAAATGGAATATTCTTAAGGATCCAAATCTGTTGGTGTGAATGAGCAGCACCCCAGACAACATCCAGTCAATAAAGCTGTGTGTATTTTATATCTGTGGAGAGTAGCAAGGCCGTTAAATGAACGGGTTTTCAACATTTTCATAGTTTTGAAAACTGTTAACACATTTCTTTCTTTCCTCTTTTAGTCATCTAAAGAATTGAATAAAAGGTATGTGAAGTATGGATTATGTGCACCATAGTGCTTACTAGGCCTAGCATGCTGGATGCTTCATTTAGGATTTGCAAGCTTTGAAAACACTAATATTGCTGCTAATATTCATAGCTACTTTTTTAAACCTTGCAAATAATGAAATGAAGAGAAGAATATTTATACTTATTACTGTAACTGACTGGTTTTGAAGTGTTTTCCATATGTTCTGTAATACATCAATTATTACTTGATTATAAATTATATAAATATATATATATATTAAAAAATTATAAATTTCAGCTCAATTTTAAATCTATCTCCACACAGACACTTTTAAACAGGTGTTCCTTGTAACACATATACTAAAAAAAAAAAACCAAACCATTTTGGTCATGCTTCCATCTCTTAGACATCACTGGTACGTTCTTTTTTCACTAGTCCTGACCTGGTCTCTACAAGGTTATAAGGCAAAGGGCCACCCACATAGCTGGTGTTGTTGGACTATCCTTCTGAACACAGTTCCAGAAGAAAATGAGATTAAGTAGTTTTCAAAAGCTTACCAGGAAACTATGGGATGATGTTTCCCCGTGCCTCTTCCTTGGCATCACCTGATTCAGGATGTGTCAGAAGGCTGTTGCCTCATCACAGCTGCATCCTGGCCCGCCTGCACATACTGGTAAATACACACAGTTGCAAACAGTTCCCTGCCGTGTGTGATTTTCTCAAGGGGGGTCATTTTGATGAGAGCCAGCCTTGATGGAAGAAGTGTTCAACTATAAGCCCATGTTCCCCCAACAAATTTTCCAAGGTGAACTACAAATATTCAGACAGACTGGCTGCAGGCTTCTCTTATGCAAGCCCTCAAACCTGCTTTGTCCACACCACCACCACTGACTTTGCCCAAAGGGCCTGAGTGTTGCATGGTGCATATCAAACATACTCTTGTCAGTGCTGCCTCAGCCATCCCAACGATATGCATGCTGACACATGTTGATGGACTGGCATATAACAATGACACGAGGATTCCAGTTCATGGTCAAATTACAACCCCAGGAGACTGGTCTTAAGAGAATGTGCCAAACATCCCTTAATGGTTCCCATTAATTTGTAGAATTAGGACTAAACATTTGTACTTCCCCTCTTCTAAGTCAGAATGTGACAGTCTGCCATATATATCTGCATGTAGTTTATTGTGTAAAAATAGAACAGGTATGATGCAATGAAATTTTTTTCCAAGGCTTTCTTTAGTCTTTATTTGTTAACTTATGCACTAAATGTAGAGTTTATTCTGTTTTATGCATGGGTTTGGTTATTACTTTGATAATAACTGGCTTGCTAAAAAGGTTAAGAACAAGTCTATATAACAATGCATGCTTTTCTAAAGAAAGTATGTTTTATATTTGTTGTACTTTGTTAAGATTATGCATAATAACTACTTTGGTGACTGAAAAGAAGAACAGGAGAAAGGTAAAATTCAATTACCTTGGAGAAAAAAAAAAATCTTTCACTTCCTTGAAGCTGTTTCTGCCTCAGAGTTAAAGTATGTTGGGTTTTTTCCTATAATGAACTCGGCAAATATGCGCTAATTAAGTGGAATCCATCTTCCTCCTCATGTTTTTTTTGGGTTTTTTTTGCTTGCCATAAGCAGCTGCTTTACATTATGTCTCTGGAGTCAGCTGCTGTACTTTATCTCTAAGGTTTGTAACCTTTAAAAGCACTGCATTAGTAAGTCCAAACCCTGGTGCTCTTGGAAGTCTTGCTGTGAACTTCAAATCCTCATGTTCTCCCGAGTCAAGCGTATACAGAGCATGTGCATTCTCTCTGCACTCCTGATGTGAAAACACAGTGTGCTCTACATGTTCAAAATCAGGGAAACAGCTTCTCCTTGCATGTTGTTCTCAAATTCATGGGAAATATTTAGAGAAACGTACATTGCATGGTATTTCCTTCTGGCCTTTGGCAACTATGTGACACCACAAGGGATTTTTACCGTTGTGTGGTTTTTTTCCAAATAGGTTACTTTCTGCAATGGATACTACTCTCTCTTTAGAAAAGGTTCCCAGTGCTTTTTCACTGTTTGAGCACTATGCAGACAGTCCAGGACAAAGCAACCAGCACTCCTTAAAACATGTGTCTGGTAAGCACCTCTGAATGTTGTCTTTACAAATGCTAACGTTTTGGCAATGCTTTGGAAATCTTATGAAGCTAAAAACAGAATCTATTTGAGCAGTATAAATTTGCAAACCATGTAATTAGCAATCAGAGTTGAATGTAAAATGAAGTCTAATTGTGCACAAGTGTTTGGCTTATAGTAGGACACTAAGATGAGCAACAGAGGGAAAAGTGCTAAAGTGGGGGATTTTTGCATCATTTAACATATCCCTACCTCAGAACAGAAGAAGGTCTCTGTAAACCTCCCAGGACTGAAGAAGTTGCTGTTCCCTTGCAGGCTGGGACAGAAGAGACAAACAAAGTGTCTCCTGAGCTCTCTTCCTCTAAGAGGGGCAGCCCCAGCATTGTTGGTCTGGGAAGGAAAGCAGGGGGCTGGCTGACAGCTGAGATCCCTGGGCTTGTGCCAACATGAACAGAGGCACCCGAAACCCCCACGGGACATGAAGGGGAAGTGGTTAGCTGTAGCTGGAAACAGCCTCTGCTTCAGAGGGCAGCAGTGAAAAATGCAGTTGATACAGTGGTTTATTAACTTCTGTCTGCTATTTCGTATCCTGTAAATTCCCTGCCTGTGTGGGCTGTCTGCGCTGCCTGTACATATGCCTATAGAAATTATCTGCATCTGGACAGCTATCAATCAGGAGTTTGTCAGCACCAATTTGTGGATTCATTTTCCTCAAATATCTCACTCCAGTGCTTCTTTCTCAAGAGGTTTGTTTTGGGACCTTCCATTTCACCGGCATGACTGGTGACCTCTGGTTTACCATCACACACACCACCACCATTGTAGTCACTCTCTGGCTTTTCAAGTAATGCCTCTTTCTCACATGTTTGGTCCCTGAGCACTGGAACTAGAGCATGGATTTCCCTAAGATGCAGGGATGTGGAGGAGAGAAACTGCTGTGTCACCTTGGGGAGATCATCACTCTCCTCCATGCCCCTACTTTTATTAGATCTAGAGGAAATGAGTATCTCTGGGACCTTCACCTCCTTGTCAGATTTGTATGAATTTGCCTGTGGCATTCAAAATGTCACAGGTGAGGTGAGACAGCCTTATTTCTTTAGGAAGTCAAATTAAAAGATCTTTTTTGTAACCCACTGTGAGCCACAGTTAACTTAGTGGTGCAGATGTGCTATGTATCTTGGTTTAGTTCCTAAACTCCCTCTTGCAGTCTCATGTCAGACACTATTTTTTTTTTTTTGGCTGTAGCCATTTGATGAAATACATGTGAATTTGCCATGTTTCTCCAACCCATATATAGAAAAATAGAATCATAGAATGGTTTGGTTTGGAAGGGACCTTAAAGGTCATCTAGTTGCAACCCCCCTGCCATGGGCAGGGACACCCTCCACTAGACCCGGTTGCCTAACGCCCCATCCAGCCTGGCCTTGAACTCCCCCAGGGATGGGGAAACCACAGCTTCTCTGGGCAACCTGTGCCAGTGCCTCACCACCCTCACAGGGAACAATTTCTTCCTGATATCTCATCTAAATCTCTCTTCTTTCAGTTTAAATCCATCACCCCTTGTCCTATCACTCCAGGCTCTTGTAAACAGCTCCTCACCAGCTTTTCTGTCGGCCACTTCACATACTGGAAGGCTGCAGTTAGGTCTCCCCAGAGCCTCATCTTCTCCAGGTTGAAGAACCCCAACTCTCCCAGCCTGTCCTCATAGGAGAGGTGCTCCAGCCCTCTCACCATCTTAGTGGCCCTCATCTGGACTTGCTCCATGTCTTTCCTGTACAGGGGACCCCAGAGCTGGACGCAGTACTCCAGGTGGGGTCCCCTCTACAACTACCTGAAAGGGAGTTGTGGTGAGCTGGGGGTTGGCCTCTTCTCGCAGATAACTAGTGACAGGACAAGGGGAAATGGCTGCAAGTTGCGCCAGGGGAGGTTCAGGTTGGAGATGAGGAGAAAATTCTTCTCGGAAAGGGTGGTCGGGCATTGGAACGGGTTGCCCAGGGAGGTGGTGGAGTCACCATCCCTGAGGGTGTTTAAGGAAAGGTTAGATATGGTACTTAGGGACGTGGTTTAGTGGGTAATAGGTGGTGGGGGGATGGTTGGACTAGATGATCCTTGAGGTCACTTCCAACCTTAATGATTCTATTCTATTCTATTCTATTCTATTCTATTCTATTCACAAGAGCGGAGTAGAGGGGGAGATTCCCCTCCCTCGACCTGCCGGCCACACTGTTTTTCATGCATCCCAGGACACAGTTTGCTTCCTGGGCTGCAAGCATGTATTGCTGGTTTATGTTGAGCTTCTCATCCACTAACACCCCCAAGTCCTTCTCCTCAGGGCTGCTCACAATCCGTTCTCCAACTTTTGGGATTGCCCTGACCCATGTGCAGGACCTTGTACGTGGCCTTGCTGAACTTCGTGCAGTTCACATGAGCTTACTCCTCAAACCTGTCAAGGTCCCTCTGGATGGCATCCCTTCCCTCCAGCATGTTGACTGTGTTTTTCCTTCAGAAAGTATAGTCTTTTCATAGTCTATGAAAAATTTCATAGAGCTTTATTTTCACCACTTTTAGAAAAGTCTTTCCTTCAAAATGCTCTGCATTCCCAAATTTTCCATATCCACTAATGAAAAGCCCTTTTCCATCAAATTCTTTTTCCTTAAGTCATCCCATTAACAAATGCGTAAGCGTAAAGCCCCCTTGCAGAATGCCATTGAGCATACTGGAACCCAGGCTGTGCCACAAGAGGAGTAGGTAAAATTTAAAAATTGAAAAATTATTATTTCCAAAGCCTGCTCTGAGTCCTGCCCTTTTATACCAGAAGGCAAGGACCCTTGCTGAAAGGGGTAACTATTCTTAAAATAATTTGGATTATTAGTTTTCCTCCTGGGGGCCATGAAGATTGGGTAACATGAAGGAAAAGCTTCCTTACACCACAGCACTTCAATTAAAACTGATGAGAAAATGTCACACTTTTATACTGAAAAACATTATTTAGTCAACTTTTTGGTACAAATATCTCGTTTCTTTGACTAAAATTAATTTTAAAAGGGACCAGCATTTTGATAATACATAAATGTTCTGTTTCTAAAGAGAATAGTTCAACTTCCTGCTTTGAAATTATTTCCTTTCAAAAGTTTGTTTCATATAATGCTACAGGAAATTAGACATCAAATGTTTCTCAATGTTAACTGAATTTTGATCTATAACTTTTTTTCAGAAGTTTCATTCATTAAGCTAGCTTCTGTTCAGATTTGGCATAATAACTCTTGCAGTTCTGGGGTTTCTGTGATCATAAATAGCAGTTTCTAGGCAACTTCATAGGAAAAAAAAAAAAAAGCTGGTTTCCCCACTGGGTCCACTAAGAGGAAGTCTTTTCCTAAAGATGATCAATTTTTAAATTGACCAACTCTAGATGAAGTCAACAGACAAAATGCAGATTGGTTTTAGCAATGGAAGGATATTTTTTCTTTTCAATTGGAACAGATGTAATCCTACTGTACTGGTAGCTTTCTGTATAAATCATAAGGAAACAGCCAGCATCTGCATTTGCCTTGTTCATGCCACAGGGGGATCATCATGATTACTGGGAAGATAACTGAAAAAAAAGCAAAAGCTTTCTGCTGAGATTCTAAGAGAATTCATGCAATATGGAAATTCACTGGGTGAAGAAATAGAACCATATATTTTCATTCCCTGCAATCACTTTAACAATGAACATCTTTTGGGGCTTTTTGCTTCTTTCTTTCCCTTCCTTCTCTTTTAAGTCATAATTGTAGAGGGGAACAATATCTCATCAGGGGTGGATCTTTGCGGATCAGGAGACAAAGTTTATATGAAGTTTGGGAAACCTTGGAGATCTTTGAAGCAGTCTTTGTGAAGGATGCTTCCAGTTGACCCAGGAGATTCAGGTGCTTTGTCAGAGCTCAGGTTCAGCTGCGCACCAAGGAGCCACTGAGTCTTTGAGGAAAATGACCATGCCAGGCAGGAGCACCTGGTAGTGCACCTGCAGTAGGATTCTGCCTCTGGGCAGGGGTGGACCCAAGGCTGCAGGGAGCCTCCCGCTCCCCAGGCTGTTAGTGTGGGAACTCTGAAGCGCATCCTGCTGTCATCTTAGTGGATTTGACACACTCCTTCGAAGTGGAGGATATAGCTGGAAAGCTTTCCCTGTGACTGAAGGGAGCAGGTCTCCTGGGGAAAGGAGAGGGATCACTGGTGTTGTATGACAGGTCTGTATGTCCAGGATTGCCACAGCCCTGGGAGCCTCCCTGCTGGAGATCGGAAATGAGCAGCCATGCCATGACTCGTCTGTGTGATGGTTCTGCCAGATCTGGAAGGGCCTCAAGAACTGGACAGGGCTTTGGGCTGGACTGGGTTCAAGTGGTCTCAGTACTACAACTGGATCTTACTTGGTCCAGACTGTGAGGGAAAAGGAGAGATTCCAATGCCAAGCAATTAACTTTTCTGTTCCTAGTTTAGGAGGACTTATGGCTCCAGAATTGTATCAGTATTATCCATATTTCATGTACTCGCTCTACTTGCTCTGTGGAAATAATCAACCTGAGTGAAAATAAGCAACCATGTTGCCTCATGAACCTGTAGATAATTTGGCTGAAAATGCAGGAGTGTGAATAACAATGGGAGACTTTCCTCTCAGTCCCACAGACACCGACCGTCATACCTCAGGAACCAAATTCAGCCACCAGCACCTCCATTGCCGTTTACTGGGCTGTGCACGAAGGAGACACCATTGACTGCTTCCAGGTCTACTGTATGGAGGAGCCGCAAGCCAGCAAAGATGCAGGGGGTGTGTAAGGTCTTGCCTTCATGACGGTCGGAGTCCTTTCTGGTCTGGGGTCAGCAGAAGGGAGGCCAAATGGAAGGGGAGGGGCCAGGACACAGAAAGAAGAGGAGCTGTGAAGACATCATGCATAGGACTAAGGATGGGTAATGGTGGAGGAGAGTGTAAGGTAGACGCTATTCCCTCTCCTCCCCTTTATCCCCCAAAATACAATATAAACATCATATTCTGTAAAGTCCAGGGTGGCTGTTTGCAGAGAAGTGGCAGCTTCCGTACTGAAGTGCCCTTTGCAAAGTAGCCTGACTTCCATAGAAGATGTGTCCATGCTGCCCCATGGCTACTCGTGAGGACTGCAGATAGAGCTCCCAAAGGGATGGGCTTCATCAGGTTTTTAGGGCCCTGCATGTACTTTGGAAATATGTCCTAAAAAAAAAAGAAGAAAATTACAGGAAAAGATAATTAGTTTTCGACAGATAGACAAAGTTTTTTTCAAAATTTTTTTTTTCAAAACGACAAGGTATTTCAAATGTTAAATATGAAATTGAGAAAAGAGGACTGAATTGCTCATTCATTAAAAAACTCAGACTGATTGTAAAGTTACTTTAAGCACCTGGGCTCTCCACAAATCCACATGTGCATGTGTGTGCATGCTAAAGGATGCTAAGGGCTTTTTATAATAGGTAATTTATAGCTCAGGGCTGTCAAGTCCATTGTGAGAAATTGTTATGTTATAGAGCAGTGAAACCAAGGTTGACTACTGCTGATTGTATGTCCCAAATTTGCAGTCTAGTCCTCAATAGGACTGAGGGCCATCATCTGCCCCTGCCATCAATGGGGTTTGAGCACGCTCAACTCAAGGGCATGTCAGAAACTTTCTGTCAAAACTGAGTCAGCGTAAAATATGGAGATCTTGGCTAGTAACTCTTTCTGGATTTTTTCAATTTTTTACATGTCAGTCAAGAGGCACAGTTGTAGGCTCTACCAGTGCAACACATGAGTGTGACATCCCATGCCTGTGTGTGTTCCTCCTAGCTTTGGTGGAAGAGTACAGAGTGACGGTGAAGGAGAGCCACTGCATTTTGGAGGACCTGGAGCCAGATCGCTGCTACAGTGTGTGGGTCATGGCTGTGAATGGCACAGGCTGTAGCTTACCCAGTGAAAAAGCCATTTTTAAAACAGGTATGTACATATTTTGGCATTTAATTGTTATTTTGGCTTTTGATATTCTAGGCTTCTGGTCCTTAGATGAATTCTAGTCCATAGTGGTACCGAAACAGAAGAAAATGATTCATTAACCCATCTGGCAGATAGCAGGCAACTCGTGGTCATTTCCCTTTTTGCTGATAGGTAGTGGCATGGTTGCCCCTGGGAGGAAATTCAAAGGCATTCAGATTTGAAGCCATTTCCAGGCCTTGTGACTGGGGCGTTGGGGCAGCATATGATGAATTTCTCTTCTGCGTGTGCTGCAATGCTCCAGGGCAGCTCTGGGAAAGCCACCAGCTGCTCACGGCTGCTTCTCCTCTGAAAAATGAGGCAACCACTGTGTTTTTTGCCTCTCTGCCATCCTGCCAAATACATCCATGTCATGTTGATTTTAATAATTAACTTTTCAGGGGAAGGCCTGCTTTACCTAGATCACATGCTGTGCCTAGTTTAGTGGGCCACAAATCTCAGGTGTGGCTAAGAGGCTCTGCTGCTGTTTGTTATAAATTGAGTAATTAGATGAGTATTGTTTGTGAGCTTCATTTGACTGATTTATTTTTCTGAGCTTTGATTTCTTTAATAACTTGTATTAACAAAACTACTGCTTCTTGAATTGTGAGCAAGTTGAAGCATCTTGTGTCTGAGGCCCTCTTACCAGACAATTTTTCTAGTGCTACAGAATAAAAACAATCATTCCATTCTTACAGTCACAAAATACAGACAAGGGTATTTAACAATTTTGTAATGAAATAACTGTACAATATTGAGTGTATTGTTGAAATCACTTGGCACAACTTCAAGCGTTTTTCTTAATCCACTAGACTTCAAATTTGTTGATAATTCTCCTTGATATTCAATTTGCTATTCATATTCTTAGCAAAGATAACTTTCCAGAGAATTCAAAGTAGAAATTCAAATTTTATGGCCTCAAGAATGTAATTGTGAGCATAGTGCAGAATTCCTGCAAAATAGTCAAATAATAATGAGTTATTACTAGCTAATAAATCGTAATTTAAAAAAGGTTCTCACGTCTCTGAAGCTATTATTTTTTAAGTACAGTCTTTGCCTTCTGGTATCAGGCTTAACATTCTTTTTCCCAAAACTGAAGTCTTCTCAACAAGTTAATTTCCTCAAGTCTTTGATGCCTTTCTTTGGTCTGTTTCTTTAAGAAAACAAATAAACTAGATCAAATAAGGGCTTATTAAACACCTTCCCTGAAGCTGCAGTGCACACCGTCTGAAGTGCACCAAGCCCCAGACGCACTTGTGGAGACACTGCTGAGTACTGACTGATGCGTGTCACCTTAACATCAGACATGGAGGGATGAGCACTGGTAATGGAAAACAGTTCTTCAGTGTGAGCCTGGGTACTTTGATATAAAGCTGGAATACTTCTGTTCTTCAAGTAGCCCAATGAACTCAACAGCAAGTATTTAGAGAGGTGTGGGGGTTTTTTTAGTAATTCAGATTAAAAGTTGGCACATACAAGAAAATAATTTCTTGGTATATGCAGTTACAGGAACATATGCATTAATAGTGAATCAAAGCTGTGCCTCTCCAGGTATTGGGAACCCCCACAAGGTTTCCCAGTGAAGAGTGCACCCCTGGAACTGGCAGCGGGCCTGGGGAGTTGTGGGGAACACAGGTGGGTGCTGCTGCAGCATCCCCCCAGCCACCTCCCATCTCCTGCTCCTCCACCTCCCAAACTCACAGCCTGTCCGCGCTGTTTCCAAGCAGTATTTCCTGTGAGGGAATGATGCTGAAGGCAGCAAGTACCCCTCTGCTCTGCCCACAACTCGCGCTGCCTGCCCCCCCTCCCCCAGTCCCATCCATCTCAAACCAATCTCCAAATGAAGGCTTTTTGCAATTCTAAAGGCATAGGAGTGAACGCACCTTCTTCTGCTGTTCAAAACCTATGTGATTCTCACCTGTATCTGAGGGACAGACTAAGAAGTTACCCTTTTCAGCTCTTTGCCTCTTACAAGATCCCTTATGTGAGTGTTGGAATATTACCAGAAAATGTGATATATTTTCCAACTGCAGTTGATTTGTTAAAAAAAAAAAAATAAAATCTCAGAAGCACAGTAACAACTTCTTCTGGTATCCTGACTCCATCTACTCTTCAAACAGACAACTTCAAGTTAAAAAAAAGTTTGATGCCTTGTGACATAGTATTTCCACATACATAAATGTGGGTATGTGTGTCAGTTGCTGAATGCATATATTAAGGGATTTAGTTATTAATTTTTCATTCTTTAGAAGCAGATGCATTTAAAAACAGACAATCAAATATGTCAGAGGAGAATTAAGGGATTATTGGTAAAGTAATCTTGGATCTGGTAATCCATCTGTGTAGCTCCACAGATGGATTACCAGATTGGAATCTATCCCACAGATTCTTTCTTCTGCTGAATACATAGATTAGCTGTTCCAGTAGTAAAACATCAAGTACCTCTTAACCTGAACTGTTTATCTCCTGATTTTCACTAAACCAGGAAGTCAATATGTAGTTGTAGGTGTTTTTCTTTTCTACTAATAAAAAAATATTTTTCTTACAAAACAGAATGCACCAGGAATGATAGCTGCAGTTCTCTACAATTATCTTGTCATATAATTTTCTAATTTCTACTTTTCTCTTAGGCCTCCTGTTTGGAACCAGATCTCTTTAAAAAGCATAACAACTTTCTATGACATATTTTTAATTAATAACCTTTCTTTTAAGGATTGGTATTAAGACTGTTTCTACGAGTTTCAACAGCAGGTTGTAAGGTTCGTTTATGTTGCTGTTCCCTAGAAAGGGAAAGAGCAAGTGAATACAACCCATCCATTTTCAGCCTGCAATGTTGGATGTGCAGTTTCACACAATAGCTTTTGATTACTTGCATTCAGTGCACTACTTTACATTCAGTTTTCTGTCTTGCAGTTGGGCCTGTAGTTCTTGAACTGAGACTCTTAAAAAGACCAAATTTTAACATTGCAAAAATAAACAGGACGTAATTAAGTAGAAAGTCAGCATCTCCCTGTCAATTCTGCCAGCAGCACACTTGCTTCTGATGCAGTCTATGCGGGGATTGTAGAGGACAGGATTGAGGTGATATGGGGAGAGCTGTAAGCAGTACTGCCTTGGTGCGCTAGCCCTTGAAGATGGGTAGAAACGAGGAAAATGCTTGAGGAGAGACATAAAAATCTACACGAGCATTCTAAGAACGTGCCAAAATGCACAAATATTCATAGTGACTTTCCCAGCCTGTTTTTGGTTTTTTCCTCATAACATAGCCCTCTACCACTGAAACACAACCAACCAAAAGATCATTGCTGGATGGGCAAAACTAACTATCCCATGGATTTTTGGGGAGGCCACTCTTCCTTTCCCTCATGAGCTTCCCCAGGCAGCTGCCGGCACCTGTCCTGTGATACAGCTAACGTGTCCTTTTGTCCCTAGCGCCCACTGTCCCCACCATCAAGGCCGAGGACTGCATGGTGTGCTGGGACATGGCCACTGTCCGCTGGCATGTGGGCTCTGCGTCGGTGGAGTCCTTTACCCTGGAGTACTGCCGACAGCACTCACCAGAAGGAGAAGGTCTCAGGTCAGTGCTGAGGTCGCAAGCGCCACTCAGTCGGATTAGGCAGCTGCTAATGAGCATCCCTCAGACTGCGTGTTGTTACGCAAGAGATTATTCTGCCTTCAACCGTGCAAGGAAGAAATCTGCATGCTGAGGAATTTAGAGGACAGGCACTAATCTATGAGATTAGTCTGAGACATAAAAATACTTGCTTCTTATTCTGCTTAACTGGGCAATCCTTCTCATTTGGGGCCAAAACCCTGGAGACATTGTGCTGTCTGCAATCAGCCCGAAGTTGCAGGGCTGTGGTGGCTGCAGAAACAATTCCTGTCCGGCAGCTGCCACAGCCCCGGGCTGGGCAGCTGAGCTTCACGGGAAGGACTGCAATGGAGGGGCCTGACCCTGTTTGCTCTCTCCTTTGTGGCGAACAGGATGGAAGCCAGCTTTGGGCATAGCCACGGTGATACAGATGTCCCGGTAACGTGACCCATCTGCACAGTCTGGATGTGTGGGCAGACCTGTCCCAAAGCACACCAGAGCCCAGCGCTGCCTGGCTGTGCACAGGGGTCAAAGAGCAAAGAACTCAACAAGCGGCTTTCGCATTGGGTGTGGTGTCTGCTTATGCCAGACCTGGGTTCCAATACACTGTCTGCTGCATAGAGGAGGGGGCGGAGAGGGATGTGGGCACCACTGAGCCGTGAAGCCATGCGCTGTGTTGAAATACAGAGAAAATTATGTAGTGCTCTGTATGTCCTTGGGGCTTGGGGGGGGTTGGTTTGTTTGTTTGTTTTCTAAAAACAATTGTTCCAGCAGTATACAGTTGCAGAGGTCTGAGAAGCCTTGGGAGGCCGGGAGTGACTTGCAATATGGAGCCCTGTGGAAGAGCCTCAACCCAGCTGAGTTTATCAGTCTTCAGCTCTCAGGGAGCCTGATTAGGGTCTTCACCTGGGGGCTAATTCACATGGACTTCGTGGACATGTGACAGTGAGGGAAGAACTTCAGCCCTTGCAGTCAAAACTGCACCCTTTGCAGTTCATTAAAGTGAACTAAAGGGTTCGCAGGTTTCTGGGAGACAAGTATGACAGTGAAATTTTGTGTGCCTTGCTCCTTACAAAAGTAGGCTACAAACTGAAATAACTGACTTCTGTGGGGTTGGATAACTTTTTTCCCATGCAGTACCAGTGCGCTGTATTAATGCAATCAGGAGCAGTGTTGCCCGCCGCCCCTGCCTCTCGGAGGACAGCCATGACCTGCTGTGTTACATACATATTGCATGAGGCCATCAGGTCCCTGTCAACCTGCCAAAGTCACTGCTGGTCTGGGATAATGTAGCTACTCTCAAAACCTGTGCTCTGTGTTTACCCTCGAGTTTCTTTGCTCTTAGCTGGAATTGCCTCTTTTTCTCAAAACTGAACCAGAAAGTGTGCTGGTTTCTGTAATCTGTAAGCGAGGTGTTGCTAACACCAAGCAGTTTGCTTGTGCGGTGATAACTGTGGCAAAAAGCTGCCAGAACTGACCCGTTCCTTTTTTTCAAGTGAGCTTCTGCAAAATCTAACATGTTTATAATTACTCTGAGTCACATTTGACTTTTAGGCCTCCCTGTGGGCAGAAGCTGGCCTTTCACTTAGACAAGTGTGAAAAATTCCCACAGGACAAAATAATGAATTTTCTCAGAATTGCTGTAGTTTAAATTTCTGTGCTTACAGGGCTCAACCTCTTTTTACAGTGTCAAAGGCCATCTTTTACCACTTATTTTCCCTCAAAACAATGCCCCGCTTTCCTTTTCGAAAAGTAGCACCTCGAGATTAACCTCATAAGCTTCTATAATGGCACTTGATGTTTCAGTGATGGAGAAATTATTTTATTTTTTTTTTTTTTGCATAAAGCAAAGGAAAAAAGACCCCACTGACAGATGGGGCATACTGCCTATATTGCTCCCATCCAAGGTCCCCAAGGCCCCCAAGGTACTATGTAGCTGTTACAAGGGATAGCATCCAGTGGGACCTTGATGGGGTTGAGAGGTGGGCCTGTGTGAACCACATGAAGTTCAACAAGGCCAAGTGCAAGGTCCTACACATGGCTGGGGCAATTCCAAGCACAACTACAGGCTGGGCGGAGAATGGATTGAGAGCAGCCCTGAGGAGAAGGACTTGGGGGTGTTGATGGATGAGAAGCTCAACAAAAACCATCAATGTGCACTCACAGCCCAGAACGTCAACCTGCGCAGCCAACTGTACATCAAAAACAGTGTGGCCAGCAGGTCGAGGGAGGGGATTCTGCCCCTCTACTCTGCTCTTGTGAGACCCCCACCTGGAGTAATGCAGCCAGCTCTGGAGTCCCCAGTTTGAGACAGACATGGAGCTGTTGGAGCGAGTCCAGAGGAGAGCCACAAAGTTGATCAGAGCACTTCTTCTGTGCTGGAAGGAAGACAGGCTGAGAGAGTTGGGGTTGTTCAGCCTGGAGAAGATGAGGCTCTGGGGAGACTACTTAGAGCAGCCTTCCAGTACCTGAAGGGGGCCTACAGGAAAGCTGGAGAGGGACTGCTTACAAGGGCATGTGGTGACAGTGTGCAGGGTAATGGCTTTAAGCTGAAAGAGGAGAGATTTAGACATACAGAAGAAATCCTTCCCTGTGAGGGTGATGAGGCACTGGAACAGCTTGTCCAGAGAAGTTGTGGAGGCCCCATCCCTGGAAGTGTTCAAGGTTAGGCTGGATGGGGCTTTGGACAGTCTGGTCTAGTGGAGGGTGTCCCTGCCCCGGGCAGGGGCGTTGGAACCCTGCAGATTTCTTACAACTGCTACTGGGGGCACAGTGAAAGAGCAGAGGTAGGGGAAGGACAGCCAAGGGAAGCCCTGGAGAAGGCAGCATGGTCCATCCCATTCCACAAGGCTACTTTTGCACATGTCATTCCGGGAGCTCATCCGGGGCAAGGGACAGTGCTAAAGGAGCAGGCAGGGACAAATACCCCCATCAAACAGCTGGAAATGTCTGTGAAGCCCCTGGACTGGACTAGTGACCTGTAGCCTTTGATATGTCATAGAATCACAGGATGGCTGAGGTTTGAAGGGTCCTCTGGAGGTCATCTGGTCCACCCTCCCTGCAGGGCCACCTAGAGCCAGTTGCCCAGGCGACTTTCAAATATCTCCAAGGAGGTCCTTGGAGCAGTCCTGGAGCAGTCTCAACTCCATAGGGAGAGAATTTGAAGAATGTCTCAGAATAACTCTTGATAAAAAGTTTCCTTCTAAATACCATTAAAAAAAATAAATCTATATTTTGAGTTTTCTCTCCTTGCCAGCTTGTCACCTGAGGGACAAGATTTCATACAAAACCATCTTAAAATCTTCTGCAACAATGAGTCCCTGGCCTGCTGCTGTGTATTTAGAGCGTCTTCCTGGGTTGATTCTGTTTCCAGAATCTTTATGAGGCTTTGAAATGTTTCTTTCAGTTTCCAGAGCTCTGCTATTTTCTCTCCATTCAGCCTCGTTGTGTTGAGGAGTCAATGGGGCTGTGGGTGGAAGATGGAAAACTGTGAGAACTGTAGTCCAGGGATTAGATGTGTGGGCTGTTCAGATGGAAACCATGTATCACATCATGAGAAATCCATAAGACTCGAGCGGGCGGAAATCAGTACATCATGCAGTGAATTTGTTAAGTGGAGGTAAATGAGTGTCTGCCAATGCAAGACTGACACTGCTAGCGACCCAGATTTTCTGTCTACCAATAGAGCAGGTCTAATGTTGGAGAAAGGAGACCAAGCCTCCATCCTGTTGCATTGCCCACATGACTGTCCTGCCTGCTCAGGAAACAAGGTGTAGAAAATAGTGAATCTTCCTTCCCTCTGGCCGTGCCAGGCTTGCCGTCTCAGATAGCAGTGAGGACCATTGCAGGAGGTGCTTTGGTGATCTAACCCAAAGACAGCCAGACCTAGGACAGAGGAGACAAAAGGAAGCATGACGGCACAGCTGGGAGTAAACTCAGAGCAATTTGTTGTTTATTTTTAGCTCCAAGAGCTTTTTTCTGCCCATGGTACCACCCTTTTGTGTGCTTCTACACATATCTTGAGAGCTTGCATGCTTTCAGCTTTAACTCCACATGGGTGATACTAGCACAGGTCTGGAGGTGCTGTTTTAGTGGGATCTTGGGAGTGGAGATGACTATTATGGCACAGAGGGCATTCTGAATCACTGCAAAGCAAATTATTTGCTGGGTTCATGCAATGTTAAAAAAATATTCTCTAGACTTTGTTTCCTTGAAATAAATGAGGATACTGACGACACAAGCATGCACCAAAACACATCATCAGGTATCCCTAAACCCAGGAAAATCACAACCTTAACAGACAGTTGCTACTATAATATGGTACTTGGGGATGTGGTCTAGTGGGTAATAGGTGGTGGGGGGATGGTTGGACTAGATGATCCTTGAGGTCACTTCCAACCTTAATGATTCTATTCTATTCTATTCTATTCTATCCCTTGGCAATTTAAAGGTGAAGAAACATGCGACACCTTTCTGTTCTTTGCTTTGAATAGTATGTACCTGAAATTTGGAAACTGGATTTTGAGACTTTAAGTATCTCCTCTTAATCCCTCTCTTTATAAGAAGAATCTTTAAGTATTTAACTTCAACTATTTCTTGAATTTTTATGCACTGAATTTTGTATCATGATACCAAGACGTAGCAAGGACAGTGTAAATATGATAGCATTCAGGCTAAAGGCTAGGATGCCTCATGCTTTCATAATAACATTATTACATTTCCAATCATCTATAAAGTGGGCAGGTGTATTTACAGTAAAAAATAACTGACATAAACATGTGGTAAGTGGATTTCTCTCATGACCAAAATTACATGGTTCAATACTTCAGGTAAGCTTGAGGAAGGTCCAGCTGCAGTGGTTGTTACAAAACTTGGAAATGAAACAGGCTTTCCCCCAACGCAGTCAGGATGCATTTTCCCTTCCCTTCTCCTGTGCATCACCTGTATGCTGTGAGCTAAGCAGTAATCATGCCTTCTCCTCATGCTTCCTTTTGTATCAGTAGTTCAGCCTGAAGCGTGACAAACTATGGTGATTGCTGAGGAGCCCCTCAGTATTCTCTTGCCTCCTTCACCCTATCCTCTAAACAGGAAAAAAGAGGAGATAGCAAGATCTCACTATTACAGCTGAAAAGAGTCATGCTATTGCTTTCAGATTTGCAACCAAATTCTTTGCACGCAGCCTCTTGTGAGCTTGGAGCTGGCTCAGAGTGTTGCAAATGAAATTCCTTCTTGTTGGCATATTCTGTTTCATTAGTTGGCAGCAGCAGGACTGGTTTTTAAGCCTTAATCGTAGCTAAAATTGATGGGCTCTTACTCTTAGGCAGCTTAAAGCTGGCTAAAACAGATTACCAAGCAGAGAATGTTATTCAAAAATGTGATCGCTGTTTTACTGACCAGATTTGCTTAAAGTCCAGACTTTTCTATCTCACTATTACAGCTGAAAAGAGTCATGCTATTGCTTTCAGATTTGCAACCAAATTCTGATTTAGAGAATTTCAGATTTAAGAGAGACTCAAATCTGAACTTCATTGTCTGACCCTATTCTGCAGTTGGCTGGACCTAAACTCTTTTCTGAATAACCAGGCTCTGGGATCCAGAATCCAGAATATGAATACCCAAGGTCTGCTCATTAGACCAGAATGTACCTGTCCACTTGAACTTAGTGTTTTATTAACTAGCCATCAGTTAAGTAACACACAGCGAAAAAGAAGATACCCTAATTCCTTTGGAAGGACACTGAATTACATGGCATTTTCTGGAAGACAAGAGAGAGAGCCATATAGAGGGCATCACTGTGCTTAAGACATGTTGATCCACATGTTGCACAGCTTCCAATAAATAGCTTAGTGTACCCTCCCTTCATCTCACTTGTAACTGTTGGCTCAAAACTTCTTTCTAGTGGTCTGTGCTTCAGATTCACACCAAAAATGTCAGGATGGTGCTTTTAAGGAACAGATTGGGCGAGACTTGTCTAGCAAGCATGGACAAATTTCTTCAAAACTTAGGTGCCCACTTTTTTTCCCATGTCTCTGCTTCCATCGTCAAGTGTGGGTTTTTTTCTCTCACTTCTTTTATAGCTGCCTGCTTGCTCTGTTCCCATGTTGTATTTTTCTTTCGCTCATCTTTCCTTTTTGTCTTGTCCCCTATACTCAAATGAGCCTTTTCCCTCTTTCAAGTCTAGACACCTCAGGTTCTCATCAGGCAACTTATCAGGTTCACCTCTTCTCTGAACATTTCAATAGGAACTGACCAGGCTGCTGAACTCCCCGGGCCTTGCGGAAGCGCTCTCGTGGTTGGGGCTTTGGTAAACAGAAGCAGGTTGCCCAAAACAAGGCAGCAACTTCACAATTTGCTTCAGCCTTGTGACCAGCAACCTGCTTCTGTTTACTGTATCGGTTCCAGCATTAATGTAAGACATTCCCTAAAGGTGGTATGACCCCACACTGATCACACAAGAGACCCAAACTCTCTGAAATTCTTTTAAAATGAAGATGAAAAAGAAAGAGAGAGAGAGAGAAAGAGAGAAAGAGAGAAAGAGAGAAAGAGAGAAAGAGAGAAAGAGAGAAAGAGAGAAAGAGAGAAAGAGAGAAAGAGAGAAAGAGAGAAAGAAACTCACGAGCATCCAATACTTTTTCTCAACACTTTCAGTCACTTTTAATGACAGCTCTCAGTACAAAATACCGGTTACAAACTAATAAGGATGATGCACCAGTCTTTCCCCAGGGTGCCAGTCTCCTGGATGCAGTGCTGTATGTGATGTTTGCAGGAATTTAGTCTGTGCAGGGCTGTGGGATTTTATTGTCATGTGATAAATGCAGCAGAGAACAGGTATGTGAAAAATTCTGATGGATGAGCACTGATTATTCTTCAGATTATACTGCTCTCTGGTGGGACATACGCAGAAAAACAGTCACTACAAATGAATAGCAATGATCTGATCTGACTGCTGACTTGCCTGCCTTACCTCCTCTGGAGTCACAGTAATTAGTGCTGGCTAAGGTTTGTTTAATCTAGGTCCCCACAGAAACATTACCTGAAGGAGGGAGACCATACTGGCCTCCACTCTCAAACCTGAGATGGAATGGAAGGTGCTTGCATGCTCTCCAAAGGCATGTCTCCTGTTTGTGAGTTTGCTGGAGAGCAAAGCAAGACTCCCACATGCAGCTCTTCCTCACACTATCGCGGTTATCATCTTTCAGTGTGGATCACAGAGGGGTTATCTTGAAAGTCTTACCTTGAAGATTAAGTTGGAGAGGGACTGTTTACCAGAGAGTGTAGTGATAGGACAGAGAGTAATGGGTTTAACCTAAAAGAGGGGAGATTTAGATATTAGAAAGAAATTCTTTCCTGTGAGGGTGGTGAGGCACTGGCACAGGTTGCCCAGAGAAGCTGTGGAGGCCCCATCCCTGGAAATGTTCAAGACCAGGCTAGGTGGGGCTTTGGGCAACCTGGTCTGGTGGAGGGTGTCCCTGCCCATGGCAGGGGGGTTGGAGCTAGATGATCTGTGAGTTCTCTTGCAATCCAAACTGTTCCATGATTCTCTGATTCTAAGACTCTTGTAAGCGTTTCTGGGAGGAAATATTCTAATTTATACAGATAAACAGTTTTTACCTGCAGGTGTACAATTCAGTGGGTATATACTTTCTAGCTTTGCTATTATTATACAAGGCAAAAACGAGGAAAATCAGGGTTCATTGCATGAGAATTTGTTAAGCCAACCTTTCATACCCCTGACAATATAGAAAATAAAACTGGCATCTTTCTAGCCATTCAGAGTTCTTTCACTGGTACTTCAAAGTGCCTGTGAAGCAGATTGAGTGGGTGCTGACTCTCGCTTTCCTGCAGTTTGTCAAGACATCAGCAGTGGAGGATGCGAGGACTGGAGCTTTTGAGGCAACACAAAGGGGAGACTTAGTCAAAGCAGGACACTGTGCAAAGACAGTTCCCCTGCTGCTGCCTTTTGCAAAACCAGCCTGTTAGAGCACACAGCACTGTGAGGGAGACAGAGCCAAAACTTTGTTGATGAACAATTTGTGAGCAAGGAGTCCGTAACAAAGAAATGCACAGTTTCTTTACAGTCTCAGATAAGGGCATCCCTTCTTTTGGATCAGTACAGACGCAATAAGCACATTCACTGTCATGCAACTGAATTAATTTCAAGGGGTTTTTTTCTTCAGAAGCTCGTTCATGTTGTAATGCAGCCTTTTTACAGGAGGTGGAGTAGAATTTTATTCTCTGCTTCTTGCATTTTATGTGTTGAATTATGCTGCAAAACAAACGTGAAGTGAGCATTACACCAAATGACTGCACTGGGTGAGAAGGTGGTACAGGAACAAGGGACTGAAAATTTGTCAAAGTAATGAGGATCCCTCAAGTAAAATGCTGAAGCTCCTACATACAATTTGGAGTTTTTCCATGGTGCCTGTTGTTTCAGTAGTCAACAATATTCTTAGGTGGCTTAGCTCTTTGCATAAATTATTGTGTCCTGGTTTGGCTATCTGCATACATTTTCATATATGAAAATCTTCAAAATTTGCAGATCTTTTGCTGGTATTAAGAGACCTGAACTGAAAGTATCCCTGGAGCCCAATGTGAACTATTTCTTCTACTTGAGGGCTGTCAACCCATTCGGGTCAAGTGAACAAAGTGAAGCAGCTCTCATCTCAACTAAAGGTAGATCACCGTTTTCTGATGTCAAAACAATGGGATGGAGAGGCAAAGCAGCCAAAGATGGTATTTTGCTCTGGAAATCATAACTGAACTTTGTGATATAGGAGTAAGCAAGTTATTGAGATGAAAGGGATTGTATTTTATCTGCTTGAAATTAGCACAATCATGGACTACTGCTCTTGAAGTTGGTATATTTATGTCAATGTAAATCTGATGTGACCTCAGAAGCAAAAACATTTGATTCTGTCAGAGATACAAAATGATTAAATATTCTTCAGGGATCTCAGTTTACTTGAGTTTGGCAGAGCACATTCTGTTAAAACACACCATGATCTCTAAAAAACCCCACAATTAAAAACTTATGGACTTCGGGTTTCAGGGATGAGGAAGCATGCAGAGCAGCTTTAAAATTAAATGGATGGTTTAAACTTCAAGGTTTCCAGATAAATAGTGTTAAATCACGTATGATTCTTCCAAACCAGCCTCAAAATTCAAAATTGCTATTTTGAAAAAAATTATTGAAAGGTGTTCAACCTTCTTGAATACTGAAGACTTCATTATCACCTAGCTATATTTCTGAATAATAGAGTGCCGTCCCAGTCGGGCACTGCCTGGGAGAATCCTTGCATTTGCAACCAATTTTCTGCCCCTCCTACCTGCCAGCAAACAGAACTCTGTCCAGCTAAGATGGCAGTAACTGTTGCTTAACATTGTAGGATTTATCTCGTGTTAATGCTGCCAGCCTCTCAGAACTGATGTTTCTTTGTTGTGACTTGTACCAGGGACTCGATTTCGCCTGCTGAATGACACAGCTCATCCTGCTTTGCACATCTCCTCCAATGCAACAGTGATCCACCTTCCTGAGAAAGCCAAATTCACTGGGTGAGTAGCAGCACGACAAGCATGAAGACCTTGCAGGGTTCAGGATGGGTTCCTCACTCTTATTTTTGCCTATAGGTAGCTTTCACACGGCACTAATTTTGTAGAAGAGCTGAATCATTTCAGTCATGTAACCCTGGACGTTGTGTGGTTGACACCCCGCCTTTCAAACACTGCAATATCTCAATAAAATCAGTAGCACCATCGATATAGGTGCTGGGAAGAGTTCAGTGTCACACTGAGGACCTTCCAGAAAGTCAAATGCAGCAGTATCTACTGGGACTGCTGGGTTTACCTCAGTTCATGGTCACTGCTTAATCCTTCAGAGCACTTTAGTCTGAAGACAACTTGTTGCTGCCCTGAAAAGGCCAGATTTGTGGGCTTACTTTTGAAAATATTGCGAGTAGAAGTAATCCATCCTTTCACTTTGCTCCTCTACCAAGGGCATTATTGGTAATATTTTCCAAAGTATCTGTGGCTTTGGAGAACTAGAAAGTGCTCCTGGGACATGGTAGAATAGTTGTAGCCAATTAGCTCCATCCATTGCCAACGTGATTTTTTTTTGTGACATACTGACATCAGTCCCATCACAAGCACAAGTCCACTTGTATAAGTTATTCCACACTGATATGACTTCTTAAAAGACAATGAGGTATTACTGGTTTAAGCATTTTTTTTTACTGTTACAACTGAATGTACACAAGATGTTTGTCACTGTGTCTACTTAAAACAGCCATGCTTTCTAGTTTGAAAAAGCCTGCTAAATATAAAGCCTTTTTTGCCTCCAAAGTCACCTTTTCCACCTTTTGTTGGCTTCATATAATTTTGGGTAAAGTTGCATTGTCTTCGGTCCTCAAGATGAGTCCATCTCAGTGCAAAGATGAAATGGCGCTCGGTGATAACATTCAGATCTTTGATAAAACCTTGTCCTGGTTTCAGCAGGGATAGAGTTAATTTTCTTTGAAAGCTGCTGTAGTGCTGTGTTTTGGATTTAGAATGAGAGTAATGTTAATAACAGACTGATGTTTTTAGTTGTTGCCAAGCAGTCAAGGACTTTTAGTTTCTCATACCGGTGGCCAATGAGAAGATGGTGGGTGCACAAGAAGCTGGGAGGGGACACAGCCAGGGCAGCTGACCCAAACTGGCCAGAGGGATATTCCACATCATATGATGTCATGTCCCATTTGCAACTGGGGGCCTTGTGCAGCAGCTGGGGCCTTGCATGGTAGCTGGGGGTCTTGCGCAGCAGCTGGGACTTTTGTTCAGCATCAACTTTGGTGTGATGGCATTTGTCTTCCCAAGTCACCGTTACGTGTGATAGAGTCCTGCGTTCCTGGAGATGGCTGAACACCTGCCTGCCTGTGGGCAGTGGCAAATGAATTCCTTGTTTTGCTTTGCTTGTTGACTGGGAGGCTGGGGAGCTGGGGGTCTTGTGTAGTATCGACTTCGGGTGACAAGAAATTCTGCTGTTCATCACTTGTTTTGTGTATTATATTTATTATGTATTATGGGGGGGTGTGTTTGTTTGGTTGGTTTTTCTTTTTTCTCCTTTTTTGTGTTTGTCCTATTAATCTGTGTTTGTCTCAACCCACGACTTTTCTCACTTTCACTCTTGCGATTCTCTCACCCATCCTGTGGTGGGGGGAAGTGAGCAAGAAGCTGCATGGTACTTAGTTGCCAGTCGGGGTTAAACCATGACAAACCCTGCAGTTAGAAGAACAGAGTGCAATCCATTAGTAATTTTAAATGCAGCTGCATGAAATGACTGTAAGAAATACCACATTATGCTTTGTCTACTACCACACTCACTTTACTGTACACCTCTTCCATGAACAGGTTTCCTTCAGTCCTGGGTGAACTGCTGCCTGCTCGAGGATGTCATTACTGGGAAACAGTTGTCTCTGCCTGCAGAAGCTACAGGATTGGAATTGTCTATGAGGCAACGTCACACAGCAGCATCCTGGGGCTAAGTGATACTTCCTGGTGCATCCGATGCTGTCCTACACAAACCAGGTAAAGCTGAGTCAGCCTAGCTGCTTGGGAAGTTACTTGTACTTCATGTAAATAAAGCTGGCCAGCTTCAAGAATCATGAGAGCAGAAAGGATCTGTCTGCACTCTTTCTGCAAATTTGAGTAATAAAAAAAGGGGAACTACAAAGGAACTTTAGGCCTTTTCTTAATTAAAAAAATCTTACAAGGCACTTTGAAAAATAAAACCATTCTCAAACAGACCAGTTTACTGCCCTTCATCCAGCCAGTGAATAAAACTTAAAAAACCTATTTGCCACTGCTTTGTCATTTCAGGGTCGTATCCTGAACTGCTTCATAAAATCCCAGCAAGTGTATTTATTTCCATAAATGCAGTCCTTTTGGAATCTATATCCATTTACAGATGTCAAACCTCCATAGGGAATGCCATCTCCTGCCTTGTTGTCCACAGCAACAGGCACTCACCTGCCACTGTGGCAGGACTGCTGGACCAGTGAGGCCCTTCAGTGGGCCAGTGCCAGGCTGCTTGGAGGTTTGTAAGGCATAACTCTGTTAATGGAATAAAGGTGCTCTTGATCTAAACAAGCGTGCTTTTTTTAGTGTGAAATCATAGATGCATGAACATAACTACCTAAATGAAACATCAGAGATGTAAAGGGTTTTGCCAAAGCAGAGCTCATACTTAAATCCCCACAAAGACACATAATAAGAAAGATAGAGATGAATATGATTACAGCAAGTCTGCTTTTACCCTGAGAGTCCAAACATGCCAAGTGAAAGGGCTCATCAGCATGCCAGGCAGGGCTTTGAAGTAATGACATATTTGCTTTGCTTACGTACTGAGCAAAATGCTTTTGCCACATGATACACTGATGTATGCAGCCACCTGTTAATAGGTGGGAATTAAGTGGTAGGTTATTTCTGGTAAATCACCGTGAGGCTCACTGTACTCTGTTTTCCATTTTCCTGTAGCTTTCTTTACAGATTTCTTCACACTGGTGTGATAAGCGATGTCTGTGTGACAGAACACCCAGCCAGGATCGGCATCCTGTTGGATTACAGTGGTGGCAGACTGTTGTTCTTCAATGCAGAGAGAGGACTGGTGCTGTTCACCATCAGGCACAAATTCACTGATGCTGCTCACCCGGCCTTTGCCCTAGAGAAGGCTGGAGCGCTTACCCTGCATACGGGCATGGAGCTGCCGGAGTTTGTGAAGCACAGCTAATCCCCTGCCTCACACTCCCAGGAAAACTGACAATTACAGTGTCAGTGGACAGGGAGGGGAAGGGGGTGTCAGGGAGGGATGTCTAGTCTTCACCAGTGAATGTCACGCACACAGCTCTCTCCAACATCATCAGCAATTGTAGTTAGTGCTCAGCAACACAATCACCCTGAGCCAGGAGAGAAAATCAGCTCCTTCAGATAGAGCGTGCACCTAGTGATATACACAGCAGTACTTTTGAGGGGAAAAAAGTTTTGTTAGATATGAACCTTAAGAGGGGGGAAAATGTACTTTCCCTGTGAAAATACCAACAGTGCTAGCTGTCTTTTTAAAGTTGATGAGCCTGTGTATAAAATAAATGCATCTCTCACTGCAATATATAAAAGCCATCATTTCATCATTTGCCAGAACAGTCGAAGCCTGAATCTAAGGTGACATGTTTGAAAAAGTGCAAAAATTTCAACAACTGAACCATTCTGCAGTTTAATGTATCTTGTATTATTGTTTGTCAACTCCTTCTTTAAATGCACGAATTAAGAAAACTTGGGAACTTAGAAATCTACATGTTTCCAAAATGGGTGAGTCCCCGACTAGTCTTCATGTCGGTCCTTTAAAGTCTGAGTATGCAACACGTGCCTACCCTCCTCACAGCAGACTTGACAGACAGCTACTTGCCTATGTCAGTAAATATCTTTACCTGTAAATAGGTGGCCAAGAAATACATGTACGAGGAAACTTGATAGTAGTAGTAAAAGTCTTCCCTATGTCCTTCACCCTCAACTTGTTGGGTAGATGGTTTCGATGGTGAAGGGAAGCTGTCCACCCGGGATCTTAAAGAAGAGTCACATTGCCAGAGACCTTGTGGATCATCCCTTTTCCATCACTGCTTTTTACCTTTGCACTTACCAGTTTGATGCTCCTAATTTCAGTTTTGTGGATATTTCCCTGCATCTGCTTTGCTCCTGCCTGCTGTCTACGCTAGCACCAGCATCACACCAGCAAGGCACAGTGTTTCAGGGCCATCAACACAGGCAGGCTAAAAGTGGCTGGTGCCAGCAGAGAAGTAGGATGCTGATTTCCCCCCTTGTCTTTTTCAAACCATTTTTCCAAGCGCTTCACACATGGGCGGTACAGCTGTCTTCTCACCTGCCCCAAGGGCTGAACACACAAGTGCCAGTGGTTCCAAACTCCAGTGAATGCTGGGGGGAGAGGGAGGGAATTAATCTTAAGGCAGGTGGGCAATGCTTTTCATGCTGTGCCTGCTCTGGAGATTTCTGCCGCAGGGGACTACACTGTCGGACTAATTTCTGAGCTCAGCTGAAGAGCTGTACTCCCTGAAGCAAAGCAGATTTCAGAAGTCTAACTGAGAGGGTTTGCTTCTGAAGAGAGGACTTAAATGAGTTACTGGGAGGCTTCTGCTTTTTACGCTCAGAGGAGGTGCCTGCTGGTGCTGTTTTATTTATGATTTAACACCACCAAGGCATGTGCTTGCTGCTTTAGCCTGCTGTATGCTTGTCGTCCCAGAGGAACCACACTCCATTCTGTCATAGCAGGCTTGGACGGGATGGTTGAGGCAAGATAAACAAGATCCTGTGACCATTTATTTTAAGCCACAGCTCTTTTTGGCATTTCAATTAAAGAGTGTCAGTTCTGAGTCTCTGCTGAGGAGAGGGGAACGAAAAAGTAAGGTAGTGCCCTGCTGACTCAAGCGAGTGCTTTGTAGAGGTGTGCAGGATGGTGAGAAAAAGGTCCAGAGTTAACTGGGAAAGACAGACAGAAAGGCTATTGAGGGTAGTGCTGTCATGAAGACTGAGGAGGGAGAGGAGGCAGAAGGCACGCTGGAAACACACAGAGCAGATGATGATAAACTAAGTGGTGTTGTCAGGGTCCTCAGGCTCCAGCAGCCATGCAGCTTGGCAGAGGTTTGGATATATCTAGAGCTTAACGTGGTGGCTTGAACTAAACCTGAAAATCCCAGGTTTGGGGCAATTTTACCTGTCTTCTCCCCACCCTGGTCACTGCTGCACCAAGTGTGGGATTGTTTCAAGGACACCAATGTGGTGTAGTGCCAACAGAGCAGCCAGTGAGAAGGAGAGCAAAATCCCATGGAATCATTTGGGTGGCTTTTTCAATGAAGCTAAGAAGCAATTGCCTCATCAAAGGTAACTACATATTAGTAACACGAAAAGCGAAGGCCTCATCTATTGCTGTGCATTATTACTCAGGCACTGCTGCAAGATCTGAGCTTGGCGAAATGTTTTTACTGGAGGCATCTCATTCTTAGAAGTATTTAGTTCAATTTAAAAAACTGCCTGACTCTGTTTTCTTGCTAATTTTGTATAAGGGTCAGCTTTTAGATTAGGCAGTATCAAAAAGTGTATTTACTTTTTGATACGTGAAAGTTGGATAAATTATTTGAAATTGAAACTGTCACACAGAGAGCCTGAACAGTACTGATTGGAATGCCTAAATCTGGTCTGCATTCAGCCGTGTCAGATGAAGGAATGCCTAGAGATAATATCTTGTTCGGAGAGATGGAACAAAGTGTACACTAAACAAAAAACAACTTACAAGAATAAATATTCAGTATAGGGAGAAAATTCCTGTTAGTGAGGAAAGCAGATCCTGAAAGACACAATGAAGCTGCTAGGACTTACAATACATGGTGCAAACTCTCCTGCCCTCAGAAAGCCTAGAGGAACATCTGCTGTGATCTTTTACTTGCCTGATGGGCCCAAAGTGATACAAACTTCGGGAATTCGTTTTCCAGAAGATAGCCGTCCCCAGATGCTTGAATGTACAGTGCAGTCCATAGGACTTTGCATTCAGATGAATTGAGATTTTTAGGGTTGTTGCATTAATTTTTTTCTGGCCATTGTAATTCCTAACAACATACTAGGAGAGAAAGACAAAAAGCTCCCAGGCACTGTATTTTTCTTGCTCTTGATGTGTTTAGCATTTAGAAATACCCTAAAAACCAGCATGACTTCTTTTTCAGCAGGGGATGTTAGTTAGCATGGCTGATAGTAACCAAGCTGACAGGGCTGTGTGGTCTGTGTACACAGTGTGATCGTCATTCCATGCTTAGAATTACATAGAAATACATTTTATGAGTTGCGTGAAGAACTGTAAAAGAGTTCACCAATAATTTTGGGGATTATTTTCAGCCTGAAAGTACAAAAGCTGATGCCTAACACTGTAAATATTGTTAATAAATATTTGGACTGATCTGAAATACATTGCATTAAAAGGAACGATTTCTTTTCACTTCAGCAGGTTTTAGATTAGGCTCATAAACCCTTGTGTGCTGAGATATGGATACAGGCCTGACTGTAAGAAGAGAAAAGTTAATTTCTACTGTCAAAACAGCACTAAACTGAAATATTGCTAGTATCACTAGTATTGATCCACAAACCTTGCTTAGGTCTTTCTGCTCCAAAGAGGGTTTAATGCTTCCATGCGACGTCAGGTGGAGGAACTTGGCAATGCATCTGCAAACTGCAAGGTATGCATGCAGGTACAACTTTGCTCTTGACCTAGCTCTTTCTAAAAAGGGAAATGTCACTGAAATTTAACTATTTGTACTGAAAATGGTCCAGTGATGCGTTACTTTAGAAACAGGTGCATTAAAAACCTCCCCCTCCCCAATTCAGTTGTGGAACTTAATTTCACGTTATCACTAAGCCTGTTGCAAGAGGTAGACCCGGTATGGCACAGTACTAATAAACTGTTGCTAAATCCACAGTACTGTGATATAGTCTGTGATACATATGTGAAATCTGATTTCTATTAGCACTGCAGAGCTCTGAATAAGTATGTAAAGATGGATTTAAGAATAATATGTAATATGAAAATGTGATCTTTTTGATTCATCCTCATTTCATAATAATAAATAGGACCTCTGCCATGTTGAGATTTAAATAGGATTTGAAAAATTGCATTCTGTGGTGGAATCATGATTACATTACTGTCATTTTGCTGGTGGACTTATTAGCTATTAAGAAGCTCAGTATGCTCAGATAGCCACACACCAGCAAGAAAGTGAGACCTTCTCCTCCACGTCCAGCCATGCTCTGTGGAAGGGAGACTGAACTAGAAAAGCACCTGCATTTCCCACACTGAGTTTATAGAATTTTCTATGCTAGTGGAAAGCAGCATTTGCTGGCCAGAGACCACCCTGCAGTGCAGTTCCTGCAGGAATAAAAACTGAAAGGAAATGGAGCAGATATCCACCCCAGACCTGCAAATTTTGTCAACAATTAGCAAATGCACCATTTCAAGTGCAGTTTCACTCTGGAAAATATCCATGCAGAAATGCCACCTTCCTTTTCAGGATTTGTATTACAGAGACCCTGTATTTCTAAACCATACTGTTCTCAACCCTGAAGAAACAGTGGTGCAAACACAGATGAAAGTCACCCACAGCTTGTCATACACCGTTATGCAGCGGTCGGCTGACTGTCAACCTGCCAGACTGTTACCACGCTGCTGAGGGGTGAGGAATGGAGAGCTGGCCCCCAGCCACAACAGGTACAGGAGGGAACTGGCTTTTGCTGAGCAGGCAAGAAGCCAGTCTGGCTTTTCATCCTGGGGCTAGCAAAAGGAGACCTTTATCTGAGCATCTCTTTATACAGCCCAGCCTGCTGAGGGTAAAAGTCTGTCTCACGTCATTTCACAGGCCCGGCGGCTCAGGAGGCATGGTGCCGATGTGGTTCCACAACACTTATTCTCATATTCTTTGTGAAGAAAACTACATTTTGAAGTAAAATTAGCAGAGATTATTTTGCGTGAAACTATAATTGTGTTTTAGATGTGTATGTGTCTGTCAGCTTCTTGCTATCTTTAAAGAAAATAGAAAAAAATTACCGACAAATGACACTTGTAGAATGAAGTACAGCCTTCAGGAAAAAAAAAGGTAACAGATACAAACTAAACCCTGAATGCCATGTAACAAGGGAGGTAGGTCTGCAGCTTTGCACGCTGCTCCAACACAAGCCTCAGCGGCCTGCGCTGGCTGGCGGTATCATTTTCCTTAGCCATGAAGGGCTTTTTGTCTGGAACACACACTAATAAAAATATTGCGTGCTAGACGTGCATCTGTCAGTCTAGATAACTATTAAATGACTGCTAGAGCTTTGGAAGGAATCTGTATTGGTATTTAATGTACCGAGTGAGGGCTTTCCTTTCAAAGCAAAGAGTGTGTGTTGAAATCGGTAAGGAGGTTTAGTGGTTCAGTTGCAGCAGCACGGCACAGGACAGACACTGACGGCCTGCCCAGGTACAGAAAGGGCATTGTTCTCTGCCGTATAAAACCAGATTTTGGAAGTTAAACTGTGGGTTTCTTNAGAGATTCTAAAACTCAGTAATATGAAATTTCTCATTAAAATCAGCTACTATACTGAAGAACTGGAGGATAATAACTGCGGTGGCTATGTTTTTAAAGAGTGCCAGTGCTGACTGGAAGAATCCTGAAATTTATGTCAGACTAGGTAAATTCATTCAATAAAAAATAGTTCCAAAAAAGGAGAAAAAGATGCTAGACAGACCCATAAAGGTTAATCAAAACCTAATATAGAAAGTAAAGGAACAAAAGATGTTCAACATTTGAAATTGATGGAATGCCAAAGCTGTAAGATACAATCTTGGTCACAGTGAAGAGCAGGTGGATTTGAAGCATGACTTATTTGGCTTTATTATTACAGGATTGTTAACTTTGTTATTACAGAAATACTGTAAGAGGAAACTTCAGAGAAGCTAAATACATATTATGCATCTTGAGAATAATCTTTTCATTTCCTCTTGGTGTAGAAGGAAAAGTACAGTCCTGATCATACTTAAAATCAACTCATTTCATCTTCAAGGCTTACATAAGCAGAAGTTGTGATCTAAGTATTTTTCCAAGTGAGAGATTATTGTTAACAAACCAAAATAAAATAAACACAAAACTAATCCTGCCCCTCATTGTAAAAATAACTTTTTTTTTTTTTTTCTGCTCCAGCCCGTATACTTCTGCTGGATGCTTCCCCAGCAGAAATTCGTGCTACCTTCTGTGAGTGCAGTGAGACTCGGCTTTGCTGCATGGCACTGCAGTTACTGTTGCACGTGTTCAGTTAGTGCAGTGGAGCCTGAATAGGTTTGGCTTGCTGATCACGTGACTCATTTTTGCAATTAAACAGCAATAAATCAGACAATTCCTTGATGTGTGGAATTCCCAGGACACCTTCACATCCGTGATGGAAATATGTCACCAGCTTTTCTTCAAGTTATTCTTTCACAGCTGCTGGACCCTGGAAATACCCATAGAAGAACAGCAGAGTGTATCTGAACAATACTTCTGCTGGAAGAGACATTCATGCTGAAAGGGCTTACTCTGGGCCTTAATCATGCCTGAGGTACATCTTCTGCTTGGGTTAACAGATAAAGGTAGGTAGATCACATTCAAATCATCAGGGGAAAAAAAAAATGTCCTCTTCCCCAGTCCACTGTAAGGAAGCATTTGTTGTTCTGCTACTGAAAGATTGCTTTCAAACTGCTTTGTAGTATATTCCCAACCTTTAAAAAACCCATAATCTCTGCTAACAGCAGCATGACAAGAAATCCCAAGCAGTTATACAGAGCTCTGTCTCTGTCATCACTTTTACACTGTTGTTTTCCAAACAAGACTAGAAATAATTTAAGATCTTCACATTAGTGAAACTCTTCCTTTAATTAATATAGTTTTGATCTTGAATTACACAGGTTGCGTGTAACTTTCCAAGCTTAAAATAGTTATCTGGCTTTCATAGATAAGTATCTGTGTGTTAAGGTGGTACACATGCTCTGCTCATACACTGTCTTGAAACTGCAAGGCAGGTCTATTTCCTGCAGTGCAGTGATTATAGAGCGCATTAAAGATGATGAAGCAATGGGTTAAAGGAAAAGGTGATGTGGCTGTAACCCTCAAGAGGATGCCAACAAAACAGTAATTCCATGACTGGCCCCACCAATGCGTAGACAGCAGGATGCTAGCACAGGGAAGCGAAAGCTTGGATGTGTTACAGAGTCACAGCCCAAGGAAGAAGTGGATGCTGGCTTTTTCTGCACAAAGAAAGAAGTGAATAGACAAGAGAGATATACTGGACGTTAGGGCCAGGGGCTTATTTTTGTCAACATGTAACAGACTTGTAACAGCGTGTCTAAGTTCTCTTTTTAATGTACAGTTAATTAGGCTATATATGAACACAATGGATCACATAGGTACACATCAGAAAGCCAACGTTATGTTGGACTTGTGGCACTGAAATGAATCCAGAGCAACAGTTCCCACGCTGCGGCTTGACGTCGTCCGGTTCCTTGGATACCCCCCCCGCAGCTGAAAGCTGTGCGACAACCGTCCTTGATTCACTGCCTGCTTCGGCTGAGTCTTCCAGTCTGGTCTGTGGACAGAGGTGAATAAAACTGCAGCAACGAGGCTAATGGTGAGAAGACAGATGCTGCCAGCAGGGCCAGCTTCCTCAGGACTGCCACCAAGGGAGCCACCAACAAGGACCATGATGCTGGCGTGAAGCTGCGCTTTCTTAGCCCTGCGGAGATGCAGCAGAGTACACTGCTAAATCATCCCTCTAAGGCCCTGCCTTCTCTGCTTAGGGAAACAAAAAAAACTGGAATGACAGAACAGCAAGTTTCAAATCAGGTGGCAGAAAGAGTACAGAACGTGCTGGCACATGAAACAGCTGGTTTTCACAGAGCAACAGCTCCTAACTGCAGCCGAAAGGGGAAGCTAAGGGCGGCCTGCACTTGACTTACCGCTGTAATTCTGCAAGAGTCCAATTCTGTTATGCAAGTCTCACAGAAATTTGCACAGTCCAGCTTTGACAAATAGACATTTTTTAAAAATTAAAAACTTCTTCATAAGGAAATTCTTAACTTTCTGTGTGCAACTAGCACTCTGTAATCCCTGCTATGAACTTCCCTGTTCAAGGTGGAAATGGTGCTCGTACCCAGAATCCAGGCCAGTTCTGGTACAGCACCAGAGTGTGCAGTACACCATCCCTCCTGAATGATGCCTGCTTGGCTAGCAAAGGCTGTTTGGTTGGCTGGTCAGTGTGGCAAGCATACTAAGTCACCTATAGACTGTTTAACCCTACCTGCCCTTCATGGGTTAGCCAGTACACGATTGCTTCTCGCTTTTAAAATCTTTATAGTCTGCTTGCAGTGTCCTTGCACATCTACAATCAGTAACATCTACAAGTAAGCCAACTAGCAGCTATAGCAAGTATCACATTTTCTCTCTCATTTCTCCTGCAGCCTGTAGTGACAGTACTGATTTCTGTTTTTGCAAGTGTCTAATTCAGCAACTGCAGCAGTGTGAGAAGCACTCTCACTTTCTCCTACTTTAGTCTACAAAGTATGCGTGTGTGGGAGTACATCATGTAAGTATGGCTTTGTAAGAAGGACTGACAAATTTTTAAAACCCTGTTTTCTCTGATCTCCCTCCTGGAATGATCCCGCTGCACCTGATGAGCATTTGGGCAGTTTTGTGCCACACACCACTACTTGTAACTGAGGTTGAGGGGAGAGGAAAAGTACTTCGATTTTGAAAAATGGGCCATATGGAACTTGCAGGGAGAACAGCAGAAGACAGGGTAATGTTTTTGAGCCACATAATTCCGAGCTACTCAGTAACTCGAATGAGAGGGGTCTTTATCCTTCATTATATATGCTACTTTGGTGCCATTTCCCCTTGAATCCCTAAAATCTATCAATCTAAATACCCCATCACCTGAGCCACAGAACTAAAAAGTTCGTTCAAGTTGGAAGGGACCTTTGGAGATCATCTAGTCTAACCTCCTTCTCAAGCAGGGCCACCAACAGCTGGTTGTCCAGGACAATGTCCAGGTGGCTTTTGAATGT
>VWZZ01006598.1:99551-111517 GCA_013399095.1 Psophia crepitans | reverse complement strand
GGCCCGGGCGCTGCGGGCCTTTGTCCTGGCCCCGCCGCTGCGCCCGGGCAGCCCCTGAGGGACCGAGGAGGGCGAACGTGCGAAGCAGTTCGGGCTGCAAAACTGTCGCCTTCTAGAAAGGGTTTCTGGTGCCCTGCTAGCGTAAGGGCCCCGGTGTTCTGGGGAGATGGAACGGTGGTGTTGCATCACTGGTGTTAATGAATAAATACTGTTGCGTAATTGGGGTGGAAGCACTCAGCTGTGAACTTTCGTATGAATGTTTCAGTTGAAAATACAGAAGGGGTGGGGGGAGGTTTTCGAGCAGGGATCTGTCTTGCTAAGTGGGGGATATTGTAAATATGTTCAGCTAACTTGTATAGCTCTCTGGGCTGAGCTGCGTAGAATTTAACTGGCCTAGTACTGTAACTGAAAGTACTAAGGTTCATCTTTTGGTAATCTCTAGAGGCTTGGTGTTTGGGGAGGGGCGGGTATCTGTCTGTTGTTTTTTCTTTCTTTTTTTTTCTTTTTTTTTTTTTAAAGAATCTAAATGTATGTTGTTTAAAATTGTTGCATGTTCAATTCAAACTTTTTAACAAGTCCTTGATGTTTCAATTTAAAAGTGACCAGTGGGGCTGAGGCTGTGTCCACTGAGGCTAAGATGACTGCCTTTCCTGATTGGCCATGGCTTTTCCATACATTGTGTGACCCTTGCCCTATGACCCTTTGGCTGACCTTACCGGAAGCCATGACGACAGCAGCCTTTTGCCATTAGACGCAGGGTGATGGTGAGGATTCCAAGGGTTAGACAAAACTGGTTAAACTGAACTAGGTGACTGTTACCTTGCGTGTTTTGTGGCCAAACCACCACCAAAAACCTCATACTGTGATGTAAGTACTTAGTGTAACTAGTAAACGTTTTTGTAAAATGTAGAAATGCATGTACTCGGTTAAGTTTTATATTTTACAATGTTCTGTAAAATAAAACTTAGCAAGGTGAATCTAATAAGGAGCAGTCACTCTCTAACAGATCTTAGGGGCGCAGACTTGTAGGATTTTAGTCTGTTTGATTTGCCATTAATATAGATTATGGCAAAATTGCAAAGTTTATTGGAGGATTAGAGAAATAAAGTCCTACTCCAGTAAATATATCTGTTTAACTAACTTTTTCAGAAAATTTATTTTCCTTCATGTTAGGAGATGATCTAACTTTATTTCTTTGCACAATAAAGGTGGGGGTGGTGGCGGATATAGCAGTCGGAGACAATCTGGAAGAGATAAATACGGACCGCCTGTTCGTACAGAGTACAGACTGATTGTTGAAAACCTTTCCAGTCGCTGTAGTTGGCAGGATTTGAAAGTACGTATGAGCGTTCTGTCACAGCCTGTTGTGACTAGCGGGAGGCGATCGGTTCCTTTAATATTGGCGTTCGTTTTGATTTAGGTAGAGGTGATTAGGAAGTATTTGCGCGCCTGAACCTTGAAATGCTTCTTGCGTTTGCTTCCGCTTGTCTTAAGCGAACGTGCTTGTGGAGCATAAGCGTGTGGAATGGTGATGTGATTCTTATCTGCTCCCTGAAGGATTTCATGAGGCAAGCTGGTGAGGTAACCTATGCAGATGCTCACAAAGAACGTACCAATGAAGGAGTGATTGAGTTCCGATCTTACTCGGACATGAAGCGCGCACTGGACAAACTGGATGGCACTGAAATAAATGGAAGGAAGATCCGGCTGGTTGAAGACAAGCCGCGGTCAAGCCACAGGCGATCCTACTCTGGCAGCAGGTCAAGGTAACTTTTGGGACGTGTCGAGACTGCCCGCACGAGGAGCGGGCGTAGATAGCCCTCCCTGCCGTGGCTGCCTTCACTGATACTTCAGGTACAGCGTGATGCCTGAGAATGTGGAAGGAGTTACTTTACGTGATGCAGCAAAGCCACATTAGAGAGTTTTTCACATGTGAAACATCAGCCGTAACTCACATCTGTGTGGCTTAACAGTGTGACTTGATGTGGCCGTACGTGTGTGTTAGAAGTTCTTTAGTAGCTTTTCTCTGTCAGACAGCATAGCGGAGCACAGCAGACGGAGAGTAAGGGACAAACTACACTTTAATGTTTCTAGGTCACGATCTAGAAGACGGTCTAGAAGCAGAAGTCGTAGAAGTAGGAGCAGCCGCAGCAGGTCCCGTAGTGTCTCCAAGAGCCGCTCGCGGTAAGTGCTGCGTTGTTTTCTGTGAGTGCGGGAATCGCCGCTTGTCGATTGATATTTATGGCTGATGTAAGTACGCTTTGGTTCACGCAGAATAAACTCTCTCTCTTTCTGAAAGATCTAAATCCAGGTCACGAAGCAAAGACCGCTCACGTTCCAGATCTAAAAGCAGGAAGTCCAGATCAAAGAGCAAATCGAAACCCAAGTCTGACAGGGGTTCGCGCTCTCACAGCAGATCCAAGGAGAAGTCTGAGAAGTCTCGGTCCAGGTCCAGATCCAGGTCTCGATCTCCCAAAGAAAATGGTAAAGGAGATGCTAAGTCTAAGTCCAGGTCAAGGAGCAGGTCTCGTTCCAATTCTCCGCAGCAGCAGCCATCTGCCAAGGCTCGTTCAGAGTCGCCGCCCAAAAGAGCTGCATCGAGGTCCCGCTCCAGATCTCGTTCAAAGTCTCGCTCACGATCAAGATCCAGTTCAAGAGATTAAGACTAGAACTCTCCTCTTACATTGCACACTATTGCGGAACATTTTCCTACTTGTCAGGCCGTTAGTGTTATGTTAGTACTTAAGAAGTTGGGTTTTTTCCTCTTGCAGGAGTGAATGGCCTAAGAACCAAGTAATGAGGCATAAGGATTTAATTTCTATCCCAAATTCGAACATCGGGGATGGGATGGTGGTACAAACCAGGAGAAGCCCCCCTTTTATAGAAATTCAGCTGCAAGTTTGATTTTTATAGCATTTCTGCAGGAGTAACTTAACTACTCTTAGGTGCACAGTGGGTTTTATATTAAAAATAAACTTTAAACAGGCTTAAATCTGGCCTTTTTTGAAAGTATCATTTTTTTCCTCTTTTTTTTTTTCATGGTTTTAGAACTAGGGGTATCATTAGCTTAATAGGTTACAGCTTTCCACCAAAGGCAGGATTGCCTTGCTGGGCAGGTCACATAATTCTCTGGTTTATCTTAATTTGTGGAGGCAGGCTGCAAACTATATAAACCGATAACAATACTAGGGAGCTTTTTAGACCAGCAATAAACTCGAGTTGGAGCGTTTGTCTTGTATCTTAACTTGCCAAAAGAACATTCCCCCCGTACTGTGACTGTATTAAAGGTAATAAAGGTACTCCGGCACCTGTGTTGTACAGTATTGCTGAAAAATCCCATGGTTCAAACTTGAAAGAGTGAAAGCTTTCTGACAATTTTTTTTTGCTTGAATACCAAGTGTCACTTGATTGTCGGACACTAACATGTGTCTCGGATGTGGTCCGAGTCACTGGTGTGTTGTATGGTTTGTCAGCCTCTAAACACCTATTGGATATTAAACTAGGTAAATAAAACTTGTCTTCCCTCCCTTTTGACTCATTTTATGTTAACATTTTGCTTCAGACTAGGAGAACTATAATCCTGTTGTGTGTAAGTCTGAATTTTATTGGAACTGTAATCTCCTTGAGGTAGAGTTCTAGTCTTAACAAAGGCTTTGCTAAACCACAGTTGCCAATTGACTTAAATGGTGGAATAGGAGTCATCCCAAAAATTCCCCTTTATAGCTAAATTGATTTTTGTAACATGCAATAGCAAACGTTAGAACTGCCTTGTACTCTTTATACAATGTGTAGTTTGACTTGTATAAAATTAAATTGGTGACTCAAACTCTTGCGCTTATTGCAGTGTGATGGGATTCTTTTGCTGCCTCCCGTGCTGGGGAAATGGCCATTTGTCCTACTTCCCCCTTTGCTGGAGTAACTTCTTTGTTTTAGCGAGAGCCTTGGGAGTTCTTGAGGTGCCCTGGGTGTTGTGCTTGAGGTCAGCTGGCCATCTGAGCTCCCTTTGGCCCAGGGCATTGTCCGTCCCTCAGGCGTGGCTGGATGTGAAAGCAGAACCTCTGGCTGGTCAGATGAATTGGATCAGGCACGAGGAGCCTGTCCAGGGCGTGTTCAAATGCGACTTGCTGCCAACTTTCCTTTCCTGGGATTGCTTCATGAGCTAAACGGTTCTCTTGGAAATTGACTACTGGTTCTTGCCGTTTCCTGGTCCTGCCCAGAAAGCCTGATCCTTTGGTGATGATGCAGGTAGCCGTGCTAGCACCAGAAGGGATCCCAGGAGGAGTGAGCTCTGTCTGCTGAGCTCAGGTTCCTCTTGGAGCCCGAACACAGCTGGTGACAGCCTGTGCTGCCCGAGCTCGCATTGCTGTTGCTTTTCTGCTGTGTGCTTTCCCCAGCATGGAAAAGCAGCTGTGGAGCTGCCAAGCCAAGCTTCCCGTGGCTGTTTGTGTAACCCTGGAGTCACAGATCGCTCTGCCTTGACCAAATCCACGCTTAGAGCACATTTAGTACTGAAGTTTTACTCTCTGCACTTGGAATGAGGTGACTCCTCATTAATTTGTGATAAGTAGTTTAAAAAAAAAAATTAAGCTGTTGAGGTGTATTTTAGCCTAACAACTAGGAAAACCCTCCATGCTGTAGTTGTGATCGCTGCAGGCAGTGCCTCCACACTGGGTTTCCAACCTGGGTGACTACTGGGGCCTTTCTCCACCAGTCAGGCTGTGCGCGAACAGTTTAACGCAGGCTTGCAGCGCTAAGCTCTGCTCGTGGAAATACTTGCCTCCCTTAAGCTTGACACGGAACGATTGTGCCCCCTTGATTTTATTTATGCTGGTGGTGGGGTAGGTCACGCTTCACGGAGATCTGCTCCCCTTTGGTTAGCCTCCAGACCTCTTCCGTAAAACACGGTGCGCGCCTCGAAATGAGAGTTGAGCTCAGGTTAAAAGGTGTATAGGTGCATTTTCGCTCTCTGTGTCTGCATTAATCAGATGTTAACAATCACTTTTTTGCTTGTAGATACTGGTAACAGCTTGTTTCTAAAACTGATTTCCAGTGCCCGTGTGGAACGCCCTGGCCGTGGGGTGGCTGTTAGCACCCCGGCCTTGGTTAGCGGTGCCCGGGTGGCTTTGAGCAGGTGTCTTAGCTTTCCGAAAAAGGGTGGTTGTGGCAGTGGTTATGTCTGAAGCCATTTCATTCAGGAATCCCTTGCAGGGAGGACTGAGACTGGATTTAACCAACTTGCCTGTAACGCCTTTAACTACTGAAAGTTTCTCTGTTACTGGAGCCTCGTGCGTTGTCTCCCTTGGCCGCTGTGGGGAAGCAAAGCGGGAATTTCCTTGGTGTGACTTGGTCTCTCTGCATTTGTGTCTCTGGGACAAGCAGGACCTCGGCCAGGGCAGCGGAGTGCAGGGCGTGTGTGAACCCCCCAAAACCCAACCACTAATCCCTCCAGCTCTGCCAGCACTGTGTCTTGTAGCAGAGGAAGATTCCTGGGGTGTGTTTGTGATCACGAGTGTGATCGTTTCTGAGATCTCCAGGTTTTACACAAGCGCGTTTTGGATTCAATGTCCTAAACTTGACAGGGCAGCCCTGCCTGCTCGCTGCGTCGTGCGGCTGCGGGGTGTCTCACATTGCCCTGCAGGAGCAGCACAAGTCGATGGCAAAACCCTCTGGCATTACCTGGGTTTTAACCTGACAAATTTCTGAAAAAAGGGTTTGGAAACCTGAGCCAGCTTTTCAGGGATGCGCTTTAGTATGAAGCATCATGACTTTTTTTTTTTTTCTTCTGCATTTGGTGTAATTGATAGAAATTTGTCCTTAAAGACAGAACAGAAACATGTCTTCTGGTGAGATGTCAAGTACTGGACTGACTTAGTGTCCTGTAACAAATCGTGAAAGAGAAAACATTATTTTAAAAAAAAAGAGAGAAAAAAGTGACCCTTGGAATCGGGGCGTTTGGAGTCTGTTCCTGCCCTTTTCCTGCGCTGAAACGAGTGCCCTGCCTGTCGTTTGGTGGTTGATATAAATGCAAGTGCCATCCCTAAATCAGCAACTCGTGTAAAGTATCTGCTTTAAAGTTAGCTGGTGAAATCACCTCTACCCTTCAGTGCCTCTCTCTCAAAGCCTGGCAGGCAGTGGGGCAGTGTTCCGGCTTCGTGCAGGCCGTGAGTCAGAGCTCTTCCTCGAAGCCACCTTGGAAGTGAATCAAAATCTCTCCCGTGTTTCCCGTGGGCCTCAGTGGCGCTGGCTGTCACGCACAGATGGAGACATGTGGCATTAAACAGAATGCATCCTCACTCAGTGTCTGGGTGACCCATCACTTCTCTGCTTCGAACTTCATCTCCCTGACTGCCTGTGTCACGAGGTGATAAAAGAGAATTCTTCTTCCCAGCTCAAAATGGCGTTTTCTTCTTTTGGTGAGGCCCTGGCACAGGGTGCCCCGAGAAGCTGTGGCTGCCCCTGGCTCCCTGGCAGTGCCCAAGGCCAGGCTGGATGGGGCTTTGGGCACCCTGGGCTGGTGGGGGGTGTCCCTGCCCATGGCAGGGGGTGGAACTGGGGTTCTGTGATTCCATGCGTTGCCCTCTAGCTCAGTGCTTTGATGGAGAAGAGAACAAAGCCCTGACGTGCCTGCTCTGGTGGGCAATCAGGCAAGCTGCAAACTGACGGTCCCTGATTGCCGTTGGTGGCTGACCAGTCCTGCAGCATGAAACAAGGTGGTGCTTTAGGCTTTGGGGATTGGCATGAGCACCTGCCTGGAAGGAAGGTAACGTGACAGTCCCCAAAGCCAGCGAAGGGGCAGATGAATAGAATAGAATCATTAAGGTTGGAAGAGACCTCAAGGATCATCCAGTCCAACTGTCCCCCCCCACCTATTACCCACTAAACCATGTGCTTCAGTACTGCATCCAACCTTTCCTTAAACACCCCCAGGGATGGTGACTCCCCCCCTCCCTGGGCAACCTGTTCCAATGCCCGACCACCCTTTCAGAGAAGAAATTTCTCCTCATCTCCAACCTGAACCTCCCCTGGCCCATGAGTAGAGGCGTTTGCTGCCGCTCTGATGCCAAGGCCCGAAAGGGCTTACCTCAGCCCTTACATCTGCAGCGCGGGGTCTTCAGAAACTGGTAACGCTACTGTTGAGTCCGCTGCTTCAGAGGGTCCCCGTGTCACCGTGCAAAAGGTGGCAGCATGCTTACTGGGGAGATAACACAGCCCTGTTCTGCGCCAGTGTTGGAAATCATTGCTTTAAAAAGAGCAGGAGATGGACTAAGAGCGAGGATTTGTCGCGAAACGTGCCCTTTGAAATGGCCACCTCCATCACTGAGAAACCAGGTGGGGTCTGTTGGCTTGCTGTAAGGCAGAGCATAACCTTTGTGTTTGGTGTACCCCAAAATAAGTCTCTCTCATCGCAGTACCACTGTGCTTTGGGAGCGGCTAGAACAGGCGACGCTTGTTTTTCTGGCTGTAACATTTCTACCTCTAAATTCTGCAGTTTTGGAGTGTAGCTACAACTGGGAGATGACTCTGTCCCAATCAGGACTGTAGCCGTCTTTGCACGAGCGACAGGGGGCGGGGGGCATGTAAACCACGATTGCTGGATTTATTATTCACGCGTGGAATAACTTATTTCCAATTCCTACTTCAATCCAGTTGGGGCGTTGTGACAGCTGCATCTCGTCCACAGCAATTAACGTGTCAGAGAGCGCAAGTTGGGAAAGCAGGAATTTGTCTCGGGAGCCTGGAAATCCCCAAAATTTAGCTGAGCTGATATTCGATACATCCTTGAGAGATGATGCAAAATGCTGTGATCGTTTCAAAGATCAGTTCGAATGTTGTTGATCAGAAGCAAAATGAAGACAAATACCACTTTGCGTAGGGGCAGATGTTAAGAGTTCAAGAATTTTAACGACCTGTTCCTGGGATGGGTGCGGTACCTGCGACTGCCGTCAGCCCTTTTCCCCATGTTTCGGTTTGTGGTTACGTGGAAAGAATCAACTAGCTGAGTGTGGGCTCTTGACTCTCAAAGCTTCTTCACGCATTATTATTTTTGCTAAATGTGTATGTAAATGTCGGGGGGCAAGTTTCAGTTGTTTCATAAGCCAATAAAAATTGAAATAAACTGCTCTGAAGTGGCTCATAAACTTCTGCCCTTGTAGCTACATCTGTCAATAACATGTCTAAGTTGGATGAACATAGGTGAACATTAATTTAGAATACCTCAAACACACATTTTTGTAAATTAATATTTTTATTCATTTTAAAATCATAGAATCCCAGACTGGTTTGGGTTGGACAGGACCACAAAGCCCACCCAGTGCCACCCCCTGCCATGGGCAGGGACACCCCCCACCAGCCCAGGCTGCCCAAAGCCCCATCCAACCTGGCCTTGGGCACTGCCAGGGAGCCAGGGGCAGCCACAGCTTCTCGGGGCACCCTGTGCCAGGGCCTCAGCACCCTCCCAGGGAAGGATTGCTGCCTCCCAGCTCAGCTCCAGCTCCCCTCCTGCAGCTTCAGGCCCTTCCCCTTGGCCTGGCCCCCCCTGCCCTGCAACCAGCCCCTCTCCAGCTTTCCTGCAGCCCCTGCAGGCACTGGGGGGGGCTCCAAGGGCTCCCCGCAGCCTTCTCTGCTCCAGGCTGGACAAGCCCAGCTCCCTCAGCCTGGCTCCAGAGCAGAGGGGCTCCAGCCCTCGCATCATCTCCGGGGCCTCCTCTGGCCTCGCTCCAGCAGCTCCGTGTCCTTCCTGCCCTGGGGCCCCCGAGCTGGAGGCAGCACTGCAGGGGGGTCTCAGCAGAGCGGGGCAGAGGGGCAGAATCCCCTCCCTGGCCCTGCTGGTCCCGCTGCTGGGGATGCAGCCCAGGACACAGGGGGCTTAAACAAAAGCTTAAGTTTTGCCCCAACAGTTTGCCTTTGGGCATGAACTGACTACAGTGATTTCAGTCTGAAATACTGAAAACAGCGGAGGGAAAGCTCTGGCGGGTGGTGCCGGGGTTGGAGGTGACGGGAAGATGCAGCCTGTGGGTCGAGTTGGGGGAGGAATCAAGCACTGGTGCGTGCAGCTCCTGGAACAGGATTATCCTGTAAACACGAATACGAAAAGTTGGTGCCGTTAAGTTGGAGGTGTTAAATAGATCACATCTCGTCTGTTTGGTGTAATCACGACGCGCAGCTGTGCCCAGGGGATCTTCTAGTCCAAGAGCAACATTTCTCCTAGAAATGGCAAAGTGCAAAAAGCTTTTCCCCCGTGCGCGGTTTGTGGTCCTTGCTCTGCTCAGTGCCAGCTGTTGGCGTTCTTGCCCAGCACCGGCGTGAGAGGAAAATAATCCAGCAAAAAGTCTCTCGCGGTCGCAGCGGCGCAACAGTGACGCCGTACAGTTAACCTGGGGGAGCGGCGGGGTGCAGCAGCTGCCCTGCGGCGGCACCTCCCGTTCTGCTCCGCTCTGGTCGCAGCACGGCACTCAGCGTGGGGCAAGTGCTGAGAGCCGTCGGGGGGGCGGGAGAAAACATTGCGAGCCCCTTCACTTACCTCGTCTGGGACAACTTGTTGACAATTAAAACCCGTTGCTCTGTGAGCTGAAAGCATGATCCACTGTTTGCCGTAATTTAGGTGTCACCTATGTACGTTTGAGAAGCCAGAGCAGAATCGTTTTGCAGTTCTCCATACAGAAAAGGTAGGAATAAAAGCTACGGGTGCCAGTTTGTACTTCAAACGTCCTCCTGCCCCTTCATGTTTTGTAAGGTCTCTGTCAGGCTTTCGGGTCCAGTGAGTGTGGGATGTGACTGGCTGAGGACAGGAATGGCAGGGACTGCCGATGCTGCCACCCTGTGACCAGTGGACTGTGTGGGGATGGACCCCGGCCTAACGTGTCCCAGAGCATCTCTCGCTGAGCGCAGCACTGGTGGGGTCAGCTCTGGACTAGTGGTACTGGTGGCAGAGCAGAGCCTGGTAAGCTGTGTCAGAGTAAATTTAATAAAAGCCTTACTAAGAGCTAAGTTTAAATAGACAAAAGTTCATAGACTCATAGAATATCTCAAGTTGGAAGGGACCCATGAGGATCATCGAGTCCAATCCCTGCTCCCCGCAGGACATCCTAAAACTAAACCACATGGCTGTGAGTGTTGTCCAGACACTCCCTGGACTCTGACAGCCCTGGTGCTGTCACCACCTCCCTGGGGTGCCTGTTCCAGGGCCCGGCCACCCTTCCAAGTGAAGAACCTTTCCCTAATGTCCAGGCTGAACTTCCCCTGAGTCAGCTGCATCCCACCTCCTCGTGTCCCATCACCGGTCACCAGAGAGAGGAGATCGGCACCTCTCCTCCGCTGCCCCCCCCGAGGAAGGCGCAGACTGCCACGAGGGCGCCCCTCAGCCTTCCCCAGGCTGAACGAGCCAAGCGGCCTCAGCCGCTCCCCGTGAGCCTGGCCCTCGAGACCTTTCACCACCTTGGTGGCCCACCTCTGGACGCACTCCAAGAGCCTGATGGCCTCTGGGTACGGAGGCGCCCAAACCCGCACCCAGGACTCGAGGTGGGGCCGCACCAGGGCGGTGCAGAGTGGGGCCAGCACCTCCCTTGCCTGGCTCGCCGTGCTGCACCCCAGGGCACCCTGCTGGCTCCTGTTCAGTGGCCATCGCCCTCAGCCCCAGAGCTCTTCTGCGGGGCTGCTCCCCAGCCTCTCGTCCCCCAGTTCGTGGGGATACGTTAAGACATTTTGCAACAGAGATTGTGGAAATGGAAGTTGAGGCACAGGAGGGAGAAATACTGGTACTACATCAGCCAGAGGGCTCCCTGGGAAGCCAGGGGTGCCTCCTCTTTTTTTTGCCCTCAGTAGTTGTTTCCCAGGAATTCATCATTCTGAACTCATGTTTTTTTACGGCAAGCATCGCCAGGGACAGGGATGCGATGGAGAAGGTGAATGCTGGGTGGCTTTTCAAGTGACTGAGTCTCACTCCGCTCCCGATTCGAATCCATTTGCACCTCCACTCCAGCATAAAGGGATTTTTATGGAAGACCTTTCCCTATACGGTGCCATGGAAGGTTTATTGGAAAAGGGGGAAGGTGGCAGTAACAGCAAGGAAACAGCTGTTACTTCCTGATTTTCAGGATATAATTGCTTCATCAAAATCTTTGACATCATCTTTTTTAATGTATTAAAAATTTCAGAGTACGAACCTCAAGGTGATTAAGCAACACGGCAGATGCTCACACTAGAAACAGCGAGCTTGTTTCTGCACGGCCCCAGCGGAGCCAGAACACTCCGCGCCCCGGCTGGCACGGCCGGAGCGAGCCCACAGGGTGGGCGGCCGTCGCCCCTTCCCAGCCCGGCCGACGTGCGCTGAGTGCCCTTCTCAGCGGCTGTTCGTGTGTTTTGGTCCTTGTGCTTCCAGCCTTGGCTCCTTCCACTCCCATCCTCTGCGGATAAGCGGGACGGACATCGCGTGTCCAAAAGGCGCGCCGTGCTGCTTGGGTGGCCACAGCAGCCCGAAGGCCGGGCAGGTACGCTGCCCTGGTTTTTGGGCAGAGCACTGTGGAAGCGCCGCTCAGCGCTGTGGAAGACCAAGTCCTGCCTTTCCTCCGGAGAACCAGTCCGAGCGATCCTTTCGCTTCCCAGCGGCCTCCGGGATGTTGCGCTAACGTTCCCCGGTGGCCCTGTGCGCCCTGGTGCCAGCGCTGAGGAGAATCCGCACCCTGGGGCACCGCTCCGGTCCCCGGCGCCTCTTGGCTGCGGGTGCCAGGAGGACACCTCACCCCAGGGTGCAGGCCGACCGTTCTCCGAGGCGGGCGGGTGAGTATCAGTGACTTGGGGAAAAAGCAGCTTCTGGCTCCCACCCAAGCCAGGCGGACGGGGGGTCCCATCCAACCCAAGAGGAAACCAGCGGAGCACGCTCGGCCCGAGGGCACGGTGAGGCCGGGGGGCGCCGGGAGCTCGGTGCCCGCCCCACGGGGCCCGGTGCCGGCCCAGGGCTCCTCGGGCCG
>VWZZ01006598.1:58632-98952 GCA_013399095.1 Psophia crepitans | reverse complement strand
GGCCCCGGCCCTGCCCACCCCGCGCCGGGCCGGCGGACCCGCGGTGGGTCGTTTTAGGACCGTAACGTTGATGTGCAGCAAAGTGGGGTGGTTTTTTGTCTCAAGGCAGGCCACTCTGAGCAACAGGGGGGATATTTAACAGAAAATCAAAAATAAGAAGGACGCGCAGGTGCGTGTGCGCTGGGCGGGCTCCGTGCGGGGCTGGCTGGTCCCCGCCGCGCCCGGGCGGGGGGGGGCGGGGGGGGGGGGCGCCCCCGNNGTGGGGCTGTTCCGCCCCGGCTTTCCCGGGGGATCCCCTCTGGGACGGGCAGAGGTCGGAAGCCCCTTCCAGGGTGGACACCCGACCACGTTTCCTCCCGTGTTTCTCGGACGTTTGCTGTCCTGGAGCCTGAAGATGACACCGCCGCAGTCCTTGAAAGGGTCCTGCAGCATGGGGGGCATCAGTCCGGCCTGGGAGGACACAGGACAGGCAGCCCAGGGTACAAAAAGGATGCTCCACGTGCCCTAGGACAGGTTCTGGATTTATTTCTCTACTAGTTAGAAGATAAAAGACTGGACATTTTGAAACATTTCAGGAAAATATTTCGTTATCAATCCTCTTTGGATGTTTCTGCCTGCTTATAACTTTTAGAAAGACACCCCAACTTTGTGCGGGGCTGGGTGCTGCAGCAGGGCTGGCTTTTGGCAGCAGAGTGGACGGTGGGATGCGGGTGTCCCCTTGGTGTCTCTCTCAGCGGTGCCTGGGGGTCTGTGCCCAGTCGGAGCCGCTGGGGCTTCAGGCTGCCTTCTGGCCTCAGCATTGAGCTTGGGTGGTGTCACCTTGAGCCCTTTGGGGTGGCACAGGACGTCTCTGGTAACTGCTCGTTCTCCCCACTTGTGGGTCTGAGCAGATCCACAGACCCAAGAGCCTGGCAGTGATGCTCCTGGGGACAGCAGGTGACACCCAGCCCACGTGTCTCTGCTTTGAGAGCTGTGTGTGAACCTAAGGCTGAAGGTAGCTTGCTGTTCTGTTCCCCTTCTTGCCCAATCTCTTATCTTCACAGAATCTATTTGCTATTTTGAATTGTGCAACATGAACAGCCTCTCACTGCGCAGAAGGATGTCATCCCGTTTTGAGATGTTGATAAATACCACGGTCCATTCCGAACCTCACCCTGTGCTGCAGCAGAACATCGGAGGACTTTGTGGCCCCTGGTTTATTCCGGAGGAGGCATTGCCCCCTGAGTTTAAAGCAACACTCAGATTTGGAAGGGAAGAGGCACGTGTTTGTCTTCTCCGCTGGGCCACCTGCCTGTGCGCAGGGTGTTCCGGAGTGTGCTCCTGCCTGTATGTGGAACAAATACTTTCTGCAGTGCCGTTAGTCTCTTGAGTGCCCACCCTGGGCAATGCCTGAGGACAGGGGAAGATGCAAGGGAGCATCTCCCAGCCCACCACGGCTCTGCAGTGCTCTGGTATATCACTTGCGTTTTTAGTATGATCCCAGCTGGTGTTTTTTCTCAAAGGCTCTGTTTTGCCGTTGAAGGTAATTGCTATGGCTGAGGAAATTCCTGAAAAAATAATTCACAGAATCGCAGGCTGGTTGTGGTTGGAGGCACCTCTGGAGGTCCCCTTGTCCAGCCCCCTGCTCCATCAGGGCCACCCAGAGCCAGCTGCCCAGGACTGTGTCCAGGTGACTTTTGAGTATCTCTACATACGGAGGCTCCACCACCTCCCTGGGCAACCTGTGACAGCACTTGGTCACCCCCACAGTGGAAAGTGTTTCCTGATGTCCAGAGGGACCCTCCTGTGTTCCAGCCTGTGCCCACGGCCGCTGGCCCTGTCCCCGGGCACCACTGAGAAGAACCCGGCTCTGTCCCCTCGGCCCCCTCCCTCCAGCTATTCACACACTGGTGGGATCCCCCCGAGCCTGCTCTGCTCCAGGCGGAGCAGTCCCAGCTCCCTCAGCCTCCCCTCGAGGCAGAGATGCTCCAGTCCCTTCATCACCTTCACGGCCCGTCGCTGAACTCTCTCCAGTCTGTCCCCACCTCTTGTACTGGGGAGCCCAGTGCTGGCCCCAGCACTCCAGGGGTGGCCTCCCCGGCCCTGAGCAGCGGGGAAGGATCACCTCACCACCTGCTGTGACACTTCTCCTAGTGCAGCCATCTCTGCTGCAAGAGCACGTTGCCAGCTCATGTTCAACCCGGTGTCCACCAGGACCCCCAGGCCCTTTTCTGCAGACCTGCTTTCTGGCTGGGTAGCCCCCAGCATATGCCAGTGCAGATCTCAGGAATATTTAAAAATCTGAGAAGCCCCAAAGCCAATAGACAAGTTAATATTGCTTGAAATGCAGTTACTTTAAGCCAATTTTTGTGATTAAAAGAAACACGTATTTTGACCCGACCTTGCTTTTTAAAGTGCTGAGGGGGTTGTACAGTATCTCTGTACTGGGAGCTGCTTTTCTCCGTGCCGCTCTATGGCTTGCAGCACAGCATATCGCTCCTCTTCCCAACCAATGGCTCATTCCCTGGCTTTGCTGTGGTTTCGTGAGAGGCTGGGTGTGAGGCTGTGGCAGAGCTGGAGGCTCGTGTGTACAGCAGCCGTAGAAATGCTGGTTTTCCAAGCCCCTGTCGCTGGTCCAGAGCACTTGGTGTGCCAACACCCAACATTTCTTCTTTGATGAGCTAGAAACTACGTAAGCAGCAGAACCAGTGGAGTCTGGTTGCCTTAAAACGTGTTTTGTGGCCAGTTGCCGTGGCACGTGCACAGATGAGCTGTCCCCAGCCATGCTCGGGAAGTTCAGCCGGCGCTCTGTCCAGACGCGCTCCCCTGTGAGGTGTGGGGCAATGCAAAGCCCCAGTCTTGGAGGTTTTACTCTCATCGAGACCACTGGCACAGAGACATCTAATCTTGCTGTCAAAACTGGCTGAAATAGGCTGGTGGTGTCTGGCTGCAGACAGAGGGCCCCATTCACGTACGTACTCGTATGCGGAGGACGTGATTGCAAGAACTGCTTTACGGGAGCAAAGCGGGCCAAGAAAGAGAGTGCTTCTGGATGAAATGTGTCGTGAAAAGCTCTTCCTTCCAGCCAACATGTTGTGGGGGTCTCTGAAGGGACCACGGGTCAGGGTGCATGTGTGGCCAGGGTTTTCTCGGGTGGGTTTTCTCCTTTCTGGCTTCTCCAGAGTGGGAGCCTGAGGTCACTGGCTGTCCCTCAGCAGAAGGTAGAAGGGAGAAGCTGGTGTGCAGAGTTTTAGATCCCTGCGGACCTGAAGGAAAGGCTGACGGGCAGGCTCGCTGGGGAGCGGGGCTGGCCTGCGCCCTCTGTGAGACCTACGGGCTTACACTGAATACCCAGAAAAATGAAGAACTTGGGGCCTCACTGGTAAGTCCAGAATAGCTTTCACCTCTACAACTGCTTGCTATTTTAAAATCTGGATGGTGGGATTTCTGAAAGCTGCTGAGTGTTGGCCTAGTTCTGGTCCTGGCAGGACAGGCAGAGCTTTAACAGACATCGCTGGGCACATGTAGGCCAAAAGCTTTTTAGATCCCAAGTAAATAAAAATTTAGAAAATAACTAACACTTTTGTTCGTCATCTAGAGCAGTCACCAGAAAGGGATCGTGCCAGTTTGTTTTGCTAATTGTTGTGCTGATTTGCAGGCAGTACGGTTTCCATCCTGGGAGGTTTTCAAGACCGGACTGGATAAAGCCCTGAGTAACCTGGTCTGATCCCATAGCTGACCCTGCTGTGAGCAGGAGGTTGGACTAGAGACCCCCTGAGGTTCCTTCCACCCTGAATTATCCTGTGATCCTTAATGGGTTATTCCAGGGTTTGCAGGAGACCTCTTGAAGTGGTCTCTGGGGTGGTGGTACCTGCCCCAGCTCTGGCTCTGTGCACTGAAACAGCTCGACTTGTGTCAGCCTTGGGCATCCCCTCCCTGACATCTGTCAGGGGCCCTGCTCTCAGGGAGCAGGGTTGTCCAAAGGGATGTGTGCTGGTGCCTTTGTCCTGCCGTGACAGTGATGCTAGGGCAGATCGTAGCTGCGCTGCTTTACAGAGATGCTTGCTCTCTTCTTCCCTTTTCCTCCTCTGCTGCTCCTGACCTGAGATATTTCACAGCAGGTTGGGCTTCCAGGGGTTTCTCTGCCAGGGTTTTGAAAATGCTGCAAACAATATTTTCAATCCTGATTCTCAACTCTTCTGGGTTGGTGATGGAGCTCTGCAGCCTGGGTGTTGGGTCATGCCCATGTCCATCCCACCAGCAAGGCTCCAGAGCATTGCAGGGCAGTGTCCAGAGCAGTGCTCTGGGGCTTGGGACTGTATGTGCGGGGGTTGTCTCAGAAATCCTGAGTTATAAGTTTAAAAATGTGTGCTGTGGTTGATGTGAGTGGCACTGGTGGTGAATTGCTGTCTAACACCGTGGAAGTCCTAGATGAGAGGTGGGGGAGCCCTAGGAGTTGCTGGGTTTCAGCTGTGGCAGCGGTGTGCTTACAAGTTTACACCAACAATGTTCTCACTGCTCATGTGTGACCCTGGAATAGCTTTGGGCCAGTCTCACCACCATGGATCTCGGAAGGAGAGAAATGCGGCTTGAGACATCTGTGAGCATAAAGTTTTGTGGTGTCCAGGACCTCAAAGTCTTGCTCTCCTGTGGGATGGAGCAGGACGTGCGCTGGAGGAATTGTTGGCAGAATTTGTGCTCCACATGTGCTTGAAGGTCAGGAGTTGGGGTAAGGTGTTAGGAAAAGATTTCCCCCAAGAAGAAAGAGGTTGCTCTGGCCAGAGGTGCCGAGGGAAGTGTGGACACCACCGCTGAGGGGCAGATAAAAGGAACAGGAGCGACAGTTAGTTGTAGGGCACCGTGGGCTGGATGGGCTCCTCTGCCTCCCTCAAGCTCCTTGGGGGGCTCCTGACCTTCTGAGCTGGGCTGTCCAGCTGTGGTGTGGTGAGGACGTGCCCTTTGCTGCAGCGAGGCCCTTCCCAGGAGGTTGTTGAAGCGATTGCCTGGAGGTTGAGCGCTAAATCTCAGTTATTGAGTTCTTCCAGTGTAAGGAATAGCACTGCAATCTGTAATCCAAACCCATTCTGTTCACCCTGAACTCGTAGGGCACAGGAGAGCCAGTCTGGCCAGCATCGGCAGGCAGCCCTGCAAGGATTTGGAGCATGTTCGGCACGTGATAATTACTGCTGGTTATTTCCTGTGCAAGTGTTTGCTGTTGTGTTCACATCATAGACTGCTGGAGTTTGAGCATCACCCGGTTTGGACACTGGATCTAGTTATTACTCTTCCTTTCTAGGCATTTCCAATCCTAAGTTCTGTTTAAATAAAAAAGAAAAGCCAGCGGCTCACACAGAACGAGGAGTTGTCCTTGAAACGTTTGACCCAAGTGACGAATCCAGGATAAATATCAGATTTAAGTGCCTGAGAAAGCAGATCGATTCCTGGGGGGGATTAGGAAGCACCAGGACAGGCTGACTGCCTGTTAAGTTTGGCTTTCAGCTGGGGTCCGGTGTCCGGCCGAGTTACTCAGTTCCTTCAGTTCTGACGCTTCACAGTGCTTTTCTGACGTTGCACGTGGAGGGCCTGAACGGTCCGTACCGCCCGTCAGCAGAACAGCAGGTATTTCTGATCACAAACCCGACAGCACTGTAAGAGCGAGGAAGAAGGAGGTGTTCCCCGAATGCGAGCACACCCCCCACCCTACCCCCCGGTTGTAACACCTGCATCTTCATGTGTCGGGTTTGAAAATTTCAGACTTTGTCCTTTGTAGCCAAACTCTTATTTAACGGTGCTTCACTGAAGTCATCGTTCCACATGGCCGTCTTGTCTTTCAGTCAGGCCTGAGGCTGACACAGCGCAGTCCCCATGGCAGCCCTACCTCCTGCCTGGCCCTACCTACCTTCTTCCCTCTGGCTTGCGGGCCGGCCCTGGTCTGGGGACATCCTGGTGCACAGCAGGGGCCGGCTGCTGCCCCAGCGACAGGGAACCGAGAAAGGCAGCTGGCAGGGCCGTGGTGACCAGGTCCAGCTAGGAGCTGAGGTCACCAGGCAAGGCCTGGCAGATGAGACCAGGAGGCCAGCCGGCAGATGGGGTCCTGCTGCTGCCAGAGGGCAGCTGGAGAGCAGCGCTGCTGCAGCGCAGCATAGACAGGCTGAGGGTGGACTGACCTGGAACCCTTGGGGCCGTGCGTGGGGGTCCCAGGGCAGGGTGGTCAGAGCCAGTAAGGGCCCTGACACGTTGTCTACTCCTTGAAATTCATGGCCAGATGTGTTGAACATCACCAGTCATGTGGGAAACTCAGCTGCAGGCAGTGGCCTTCATGTTCCCTGCTCCCGCTCTGTCCGTCCCCCCCCCGCCCCAGTTAACTCCTGTCACTTGTGAAATTCTCTCTCACAGCCAGTTAGAAGATTAAGGGTGACTGCCCAACGGGAGAACTTCAGGGACCTCTGTCTTCTCCAGGGTAGGATTTGCCAACAGTCACAGTCTACATCAGAGTGGTGTAGGCCCCAGTGGGAGCCAGGAGCAGCTGCAGCTTGTGGTGGACCTGCTGTGCTCATACCATCTTATGGTGGTGCCAGGTAAGAAAAAACCTTCAATGTTTGTAGTGTCTGAGCTGGAATCTGGCAACAGGGGCTTTACTAGGTCATGTTGGTACCAGCTGTGACCTTTGTGCTGTTCTTTGTTGGGTTTAATGGGCCTTTAATACATCTTACAGGGGTTTCTGCTGGGAGGTGGTGGAAAGGGAGGTACCATCCTCCACAGTGTCTTTCCCACTCCTTTGTTGTGTTTGTGTTTGTATCCAACTTGATTTCTTTCTTGCTATCTTTCAGCGTCTCGCTCTGTGCCCAGGCAAGGTGATGGACAGCAGAGCAGAGATGGAGGTTGTGAGAAGCACGAAGGGGAATGGTGCTGGGGAGGTCAGCGTCCACGTGGTCACCACCGAGAGCACTGTGCAGAGCACTCACCTGCCAACGACTGCCTTCATCATACCAGGTATGCAGGACAGACTTCTAACTGGTGACACCCAGCCTTCTCCCCCCACGCTGATACCTCACACTCCTTGTATACCTGTGCTCCTCTCAGGCCCTGGGAGGCAAAGCCATGCTGCTGCTGCCATCTTAGAGGTTCTCTGTGGCTGTCCCACATTACTTGGGTCATTTGTGGCTGATTAAAACCTGTTGAGTTTTAAACCAAAGCCCTGATGTCTGGGGCCCTGTGCCAGAGCAGCAGTGTGCTGGGTGCCTGCTCTGCCAGGCATGTGGACTCTGGGGTTGCCACATGGTCATAGACTCATAGAATATCTCAAGTTGGAAGGGACCCATGAGGATAATCGAGTCCAATCCCTGCTCCCCGCAGGACATCCTAAAACTAAACCACATGGCTGTGAGCGTTGTCCAGACACTCCCTGGACTCTGACAGCCCTGGTGCTGTCACCACCTCCCTGGGGAGCCTGTGCCAGGGCCCGGCCACCCTTCCAAGTGAAGAACCTTTCCCTAATGTCCAGGCTGAACTTCCCCTGAGTCAGCTGCATCCCACCTCCTCGTGTCCCATCACCGGTCACCAGAGAGAGGAGATCGGCACCTCTCCTCCGCTGCCCCCCCCGAGGAAGGCGCAGACTGCCACGAGGGCGCCCCTCAGCCTTCTCTTCCCCAGGCTGAACGAGCCAAGCGACCTCAGCCGCTCCCCGTGAGCCTGGTCCTCGAGACCTTTCACCACCTTGGTGGCCCTCCTCTGGACGCACTCCAAGAGCCTGATGGCCTCTGGGTACGGAGGCGCCCAAACCCGCACCCAGGACTCGAGGTGGGGCCGCACCAGGGCGGTGCAGAGTGGGGCCAGCACCTCCCTTGCCTGGCTCGCCGTGCTGCACCCCAGGGCACCCTGCTGGCTCCTGTTCAGTGGCCATCGCCCCCAGCCCCAGAGCTCTTCTGCGGGGCTGCTCCCCAGCCTCTCGTCCCCCAGTTCGTGGGATTAACCAGGATTGCCCAGTCCCAGGTGCAGAATGTGACACTTGCTCTTGTTAAATTTCCTGTGGTTGGTCATTGATCAGCTCTCTGTCCAGATGTCTCTGTAAGACCTCGCTACCCTTGGGGGAGTCCACGGCTCCTCCTAATTTAGTATAATTGGCAAACTTAATCCACGTTCGACTCCTGTATCCAGATCATTTATAAAAACATTAAAGAGTGCTGGCCCTAACATTGAGCCCTGTGGAATCCCACTGGTGACTGGCCTGGTGGGACACTGTTTCCTGTACGTCTTTGAGCCCGACCCATCAGCCGGTTGCTCACCCAGTGTACCGTGGCCTTGTCTGGCTGCGTGCTGGACGCCTTGTCCAGCAGGATACTGCGAGACACAGTATCAAAAGCTTTGCTCAAATCCCAAACCACCACATCTACCGGCTTCTCTTGGTCAGCTGTGTGGGCGGCTTTGTCATAAAAGGAAATTAAGTTGGTTAAGCAGGACTTTCCCCTCTTGAACTCATGCTGCCTGTGGCCAGTGACAGTGTTGTCTCTCATGTGTTTTTCAATAACTTCCGGTGTAATTTTCTCCATAATTTTACCAGGCACTGAAGTGAGACTGACAGGCTGGTAATTATCAGCATTGTCCTTCTTACCCGTCTTGAAAACTGGGACAATTTTCAGCCCAGCTGACCGGTGTCTTCCAGGAAGTGTGTGAGCAAAGCGTGGATGTGTGTTAGGCAACATCAGGGGTGTTTTTAGAAGGAAATCTGATTTTTCCTACTCCCGGTGCCTTGGTTCCCACTGTGGAGAGGCCCTGGGCTGCACAAGGTGTTCCTTTGAAATGGAACTAAACTGGAAGAGTGTGCAGTCCAGCACACTCCTGCCACATCAGGGCACGCTGGTCATGGGGACGGTCTGAGGCTAGGCTGAAGCAGAACCCCCTGAATGGGTAGTGTTGGTGCGACCCCCCAGCACAAGCCATTGCTGGCTGCAGATCCCCTTGGGTCACGCTGCCTGCCTCTGGGTGCTTTAGCCCACAACCCTGAGCCCTCGGCTGGGGGCTGTGTTTTCTCTGTCATTTTGTGCTGCCTTTGAGCCTTGTTTGCATCAGTTAAGTGTTCTGTGTATGCCTCTGGATGTTTGTTTCTTTCCTTCCCTTCTCAAGCAAATGCCACTACCATCAACCTTCCCACGAGCACCTTAGAAATTCAGCGATTCCCCCGGGAACCACAGAGAAGTGCAGGGGCTGAACGGCCGGAGAGGGGAGCAGGGACTGAGCCCATCACAGCTACCGTCATTCCCCAGATCAGCGGGGTGCAGACCTGCAGCACAGTCCGTGTGCTGGAGTGGAAAGATGGGGTGGCTACTTTGCCTGGGAGTAACCTGCGGGTAAGTGTAGCCCTGGGACACCACGTTTGGCCCCCGCAGCTGCTTGCCCTTGTAGGTGGCAGTCCCCCAGCCTGTGCCAGGCAGGGACCACCAGGATGTGGTGTGATCCCCTGGCCCCATGGCCCCTCCACACCCCAGCTGGAGGATCCCTCTGCTATTGCGACTCTGTGAGCCTCTTGTGCCCCATCTCTGCGCCCCTCCCATCTGATGAGCTTAGCAGAGAGAGCACACCATGGTGCTGCTGCAGGCCTGCCCTGCACGGGGAAGCAGAGGGACGTGCACACCCACGCAGTGCAGGGCATCTTTCCTTTCCAGGCTGTGCTGTGGGGTTGGCTCTCCCCAAACTCCTGCACTCACCCTGGAAGCAGTGACCTTGCGCTCATCAGACAGTGGGCACCCGTAGGCGTAGCCCTCGGGATGGGAAATAGCTTGTGCAAAACACACCAATTCCTCAGCCTCGGGCCACCCCGTCCTCGGGCCACCCCCTGCCCCTCGTGCTGCCAGCTGGGGCTGGTCTCACCCGGGTGCAGCAGGGTGCTCGCCCTGGCACGCTCAGCTCCAGCACAGGCTGCGGGGGGGCGGGCAGCAGGGCAGGCGACTTGGGTGCTGGGCTCGCCCCTGTGATCAGAAGAGCTGTTTTCCTGTTTGACGCGCTAATGACCGAACCATGTTCCGCTCATTCTCAGACCTCACCTGTACCCCCCACCTATCGAGTTACATTTCTATCCTCCTCCTGGTTAACTATTTTTCCTTTTTTTTTTTTTTTTTGTTCAATTACTTAGTTTCGAATAAATGAGTACGGGACACTGAAGGTGGTGAGTGCTGATAAGGTGCCTCCGGTGGAAGCTGTAAAGGAGGGTCACACAGATAAAGATGAGGACTCAGAGGTGGCACCCACCAGCAGGGACAATCTTACTGCAGCTCAGGGTAAGGGCACCATGGTGGCACTTCTGGGGTGGTACCATCGTCCAGCAGGCGCTGTCTGGAGTAGGTGCTGAGTGAGGCAAATATCTCTGGCTTCCTGCTCTCCTGCTTTTGCTGCATGTTGTGCCTCACTGCTCCTCTTCTCTCTGACTCAGATGTGCCAGAGCAGACCAAGCTACCAACAGCAGAAAGCATGTGCCACTGTGATACCTGTGGCCGGAGACATGTGTCGGACGGAGCCCGAGAAGGCAGGGGGTTCTGCAGTGAGCACTGCCACCAGCAGTTCAAAGAAAGGTAAAGGAAGGGGAGTCTGCTCCATGCCAAGGGACATCCATCCATTCGTCTGCCCTCCCTCCACTGGTCCACATGCTCCAGCAAGGGATGCAAGCACATCTGTCTCCAGGAGGTGCTGGGGACCCCATAGGTTTCCCTCTTTCCTTAGGCATTGCCCTGACTGCAGTGTGGGGGGATGTAGACTTGTCCCAGGGGACAGCAGGAAGCACAGGACTTGGATTTTCTCCTGCCCAATTTGTGCCCTCATGAACACGTATCTGCTGGAGCAGGAGGTTGCGGCAGTGGGTGCTTCCAGGCTCTGCAGCAGTGGGAGGTGTGGGTCCTGAGGGCATTTCAGCACCTCTGCTTCCTAAGGTCTGACTCCTGGGACTCATTTGCCAGCATCTCTGTGTGACTCTGATGCAGCTTAGAGCCCTGCTATGAAATCAGATTGCTTTTGATCCATTCCTGGGTTCAGGTTTCTGGCACCCAAGTGTGTGAGGGTGATTCTGGTGTGTACCTTGGTTCCAAACTCTTGCTAGCTTGTGTGCTAGGAGGAGTGCATGCGGAACTCGGGTGGGAGCATGTGTGAGTAAGAAATGGGGTAGCAGTGATTCTCCAGCAGCCACTTGCTTACTGGCACCCCAGCCATTGCCACGTACCGTGTCACAGTGGTTTACTCTCCGTTCCTCTGTGCAGGTCCGTCATCGTGGAAAACTCTGCCAGCAGCACCAATGCCACGGAAATCCTCAAACCGGTGAAGAAACGAAAGAGGAAGGACTACCAGAGCCCTTCGGAGGAAGAATATGAATCTGAGCAAATGGTAGGAAGAGGGCAGGGAAGGCGTGGGTGTGCACGTGCCGATGTCAGGGGTGGGCCGTGGGTCACCCCGTACCCGCTGCAGGCGGGCACAGTGCTCGTTGGTGCTTTGCAGTGCTGTGTCAGCTATACGCCGAAGGAGTAACCGGGTGGCTGTTAATGCCCAAAGCACTTGAATGCCTGGAGCATCAGGGCTTCCCGACGCTTGGCTGGCTCTTTGGCATGCCGAGCGCCTCGCACTGGGCAGTGCCGGACACGTCCCGGTGGGGCTGCGGGTACTGAGCGCTCTGAACTGCTCTCTTGAGTCCACGTCACCAAAGTGAGTGTCGAAATAAGAGAGTGTCTGTCTTCGTGATGCGTACCCCGGGGAAGGGAGAGTGACTTTGACAAGGCAGTGAAGCTCTGATTGCCAGCCCTGACTGTAGCAGATCTACTGCCGGTGTGATGGCTACCAGTTAGCACCAAAATCCCCCTCGGGCTCCCATCATTAGATCCTCTTGGCCGCCCATTTCTGGGCCAAGCATCAGTCAATCATGGGCATTGCAGAGGCACAGCACGGCCCTTGGCACTGGTGCGAGGGCACAACACGCAGCACGAACCTCTGCGCAGACCTCCAACGCTACGGGTTTGTTTTGTTTGTTCTTGTGTCTAGGAGGAAAAGCAGGAAGAGAGGAAAAATTCTGTGGGAGACTCTGCCATCAGCAGCGTGGAGGCTGATGCGTGGAACGGGAGCCAGCACGGTATGGAGGGGACGGGCGGGCGGTGGGGTGAGCACTCCTGCCATGGCTGTAGGGTCCCGTTGTGGTGCTGCGGGGCTGGGCCAGCATTTTGGTGCTCCAGCAGAGTCAAAAACCCAGTGCAACGTGCCGGTACATGTTCCCAAAGGCTTGTAAGCTCCTCTGCTTGCTTGATCCTGCTCTCTCTCTCTTTCCATTTCTCTCCTTTCCTCTCTTTCTCTCCATGGGAAGGGTGCACCCTTACAGATACGGCTGTGTCTCCTTCAGGCATTGGGCTGTACTGTACAGTGCTTTCTGGTCCCTGCCCTTGGGAGCTGAATTGCTCATGGATACCTTTATTGCTCTGAGAAGCACTATCCTGAGCAATAACGTGACTCTGCGCCATGTCTGGTTTTGCCCCAGCTTTGGATGGTCTTACGGAGACCTTCCCTCACACGACTGGGAGCTCACAAGTTTGGGAGCTGCTCCTGTAGGTCTGCTGCTGCTGAGGTCGGGTGATTTGGGGTTTTCTCATCTCATGGGCTATATTCCTGGACCATATCAGAGGAGATCTCAAACGCAGAGCTGTTGACAGAGAGGGGAAGGAGACAAGCTGAAGGATGCAATGTTTGCTCGTTTGGGTTTTTTCCCTGCAGTGTGATGGGGGCGAGCGGGAGGGAAAACTTATTGAAACTTCTACCGAAAATAAACATTTATGGGAAACCTTTTGTCTTTGAATAGTGAAAGGTCATACTCAAAGTAATTTTAAAATGAAACTGTTCCAGCTTCGTACTGCTCTCCATAGCCAAATGTCAGGACAGCAGCAGGGACCAGATGTCGTTAACCCCTGATGTTACACGGAGTTAACCACTGTGAAAAAGGGGTCTTGTGCTCGCTTGCCAGGTCCTTTTCTCTAGAATCTGAGCCCTGAGCATGTAACCTTCCCTGCTGCGTGCAAGTAAGCAGTGCTGAGCCTTGTTACTTTGACATTTTATTTTCTCTTATTTTGGAAGTACATCAGCAAACAAAATACCTACCAGGCTTCAGTGCAGCAGAGCTGGTGTATGCTCTGTCCCCTGGTGTATCTGTCATTCTCCAGAGGTGCAGAGCTCGTACTTACAGATTCCCCAAACATGCCTGCTGCTTTTTTCTGTGTCCTAAAGAATAATAAAGGTGTTTATCACACTTAAGAGCGAAGGATCTAGGTTAGCAGCCTTGCTCACTGAAACTCAGCTTTAATTTCTTCTGCAAGTTCCCATTTTTTCCATCTCCGCTTCCCCTAAGCCCAAGGGAGGAGAAAGTTGGTCTGTTGTTCCCCTGCGTTTCTGGCCCACCCTCCCCACGTCTGTCTGCCGTGGCTGACCCATAGCGGTGAATTACTTGGTGCTGGACTGGGCACAGCACTCCTAGAGTCCCTTCAGGGGCTACGAAGCAGGGAGAGAAAGTGGTTGGAGAGCAAGAGATGGGTTGTGTCTCGTGTGCCTTGGGCAAGGCCTTTGTGGCCTTCCCAAAGGGGTTGAGGGCATGAAGGATCACCTCCCCACCTGTGAAGAGACGATGCTCTCTTTTAGTGAATACTATAAGGATAAATGCATTTCTAGGGCATCAGGGTGGCCCTGGTGTGCCAAGGGGGGCTCAGGTGGCTGTCTGGGACGATAGCATTGCTGATGCCCCTGGAGTGGTGGTGGGAGGTGAGCCCACTGCTGGTCTGGGGCTGGGAGCCCCTTGCAGCTGGGAGTGCTTCCCAGACCTCTGGATAGATCCCACTGGTTGTCCCAAATCCATCAGGGCTGTGGCCATTTCGGGTGTCCTGGCTGGAGGAGGACTGGTTGCAGAGGTCCCGACGCTTTGCACAGGACGGCTTGTCCCTCATCCCCTTAGGTGCCATTGTACGGTGACAGAGCACGAGTGGGTCGTGGGCACCTGTGTGAGAGTGGTCCTTTTGGCTCTGTCCCTCCTCGGACAGCTGGCCAGGTTTGCTGGAGGATGGGCTCTGGTAGGATGGCGCTGAGCTTTGCAGGGATGCAGGACTGTGCGTGAGAGTGGGATGTGGCCCCAAGGGGACCCATGCGCTCACCCGCCCTCCGCACTGCCCCGAGGCAGGCAAGGCTGGAGGCTGGAGCGGACCCTCAGCAGCGCCTCTTGTGTGTGCGTTTGTGCTGCGCTCAGGTGCCAGTGAGGAGAAGAAAGAAGGCTGGTCTTGGGCGTCCTACTTGGAGGAGCAGAAAGCTGTCGCTGCCCCTTTAGATCTCTTCCAGGATGTGAGTTGGGATTTTCCTGTCTTTTTCCCTCTTTCATCTTCTCTTTTCTTTCCCTTTTTTTTCCCACCCCTCCATCTCCTCTCTTCCTTGCTTCCCTATTTTGCGGGACTCTGAATGATAAGCAAGCTCCCGTCTTCACCCGGAGGTGACCGATCAGCCTCCAGTTTTGATTTGCCCCAGGTCCCCCTCCCCAGCAGGGTGCTGTCCCCCATCCCCAGCACCCCATGTTTGCCTAGGGTGCCCCTGTGGCTCTGGCAGGGTGGTGGAGCCTTTCCAGCCCTCCGCTGAAGCCACGGGCGGGCTCTCCTGAGGCCATGCTGCTGCACTGCACCCCTGCTCCCAGGCATCTGCTTGCCAGGTTGCGAGAGGAGCCAGGCCCGTGTCCCGCTCCCCCCGGCTGCGGCTCTTAGCCCAGGGACACCCTGCCCGGCCAGTAGCAAGGGCTGCAAACCCACACGGAGGTGGAAGAATGTGGGGTTTTTCTACAGGAAAAGAATTAAAATTTGGACGACAACAAAACCTGTGGCCCACAATCTCCTGGTCCCAGCAGCTCCCACTGCCTGATGGTTGCTCCTTGTGATGGTTGCTCCTTGTGATGGTTCTAGACCCAACGACCCATATCACTTTTTCATTGTAGTTTTATTTTTGTTTCCAGTACCAAGTAGCTTCCCAGCACAAGAATGGCTTTAAAGTGGGGATGAAGCTGGAGGGGATCGACCCGCAGCACCCATCCATGTACTTTATCCTGACAGTGGCTGAGGTAAGGCACCTCCAGTTCCTGTGTTCCTTGGTTCTCCCTTACAGTCGGGCGGCGGGGGGCTCTGTGGGAGGGAAGGTGCTGCTGGGTGGCCTCTGGGGAGACGGGCTTTGGGCCCTGGCCTGCATCTGGCTGCATGACATGAGCTGGTGCTCCAGCACTTCAGTCGAGCAAAAGGGGAGTTTCCTTCCAGTTCGTAGGGGCAGGAGACAGTGCTGTGGAGCAGCTGTCATGTCCCAGCCTAGTTGGTGTCTCTTCTCACCCTGACACAGCAGGGCCATGGGGGTAGAGACAGTGGTGATGGCAACAGCCTCTGACCTTTGAGCTGACGCCCCTCAGACAGGTCTGACCCCTTGAGATGGAGGATGTGGAAGCATCCCATTGCTCTTCCTTGTGTCTGTGGAAGCCCTCTGTCTGGGGGATTCTCTGCTCAGCCACGTGGCAGCTGAACCAGCCTTGCTCCCCAGGCAGCCAGGGAGATCAGCCATGCAACAGCGGCTGCTGTTTGTGCTGCTGGAGAGATTTCATCAAAGCAGCATGGCATTTAGCCAAAATCCCTGCACCAGCATCTCCCCCGGGCGCAGAAAAGGGAATTCTTGCACTTGTTGGACCCAGCAAGGTGCCCCACCACAGCATCTCATGCACCAGCCTGAGCCTCCCTTCTTAGGGCTGGCCTTGCACTTACCTCGCTCCAGCACTTGCCTCCCCATTGGGGCACTGGCATAGGATTGACTCTTGGCTGCCCTGAATGATACGCTGAGGTTGTGTGCGGGAGGGGAGGCGCGTGCGATGCTTGGACAGGGACAGCATGTTTCCATGGTCCTTTTCCTGCCCTCCCTGCTGGTAGGTGTGCGGTTACCGGATGCGCCTCCACTTCGATGGCTACTCTGAGTGCCATGATTTCTGGCTGAATGCTGACTCGCCCGACATCCACCCTGCTGGCTGGTTTGAGGAGACAGGGCACAAACTCCAGCCCCTGAAAGGTAAGGAGTTAGTGAATCCCAGTTGGTGGGTCCTGTCAAAGGAGGGGGACAAGCAGTGGGCCCCCAAATGTAGAGCTGGAGATGGGGTCAAGGTGGCTCCATGGGGCCTGGAAGCGGATGCTGCTGTGCTGGGATGGTTCCACAGGACATTTCAGGCACCCATCACACTAAAGATCTCTGCTCACTCCCATTTTGGGGCACAGCCCTGTCACCCTGGATGTCCCAATGCCAGGCTGGAGCCAGCAGCTGCGCCCCAGCTTGGGAGGAGCTGAGCTCTGGATTTCCACTCCACTGCTAATGTTTCCTAGCACCCCTTCAAAATCTGCCCTTGGGCCTGAGTCACGGGCTTTGGGTCTCCCAGGGCTGCTGCAGACCCCAGCTGCCCACAGCAGGACATGCCTGGTGGGGTGAGGGCTGCTTGGGGGTGACCAGGCTCAGCCTCACGACCTCCTGGCTGCTCTCTGTGAACTCACTGCTCTCATTTCTCTTCCTGAGGGGTTGTAGGTTATAAGGAAGAGGAATTCAGCTGGACAAACTATCTGAAGATAACAAAAGCTCAGGCAGCTCCAAAGCACCTCTTCATGGTCCGAAACACTGTGAGTAGCAGCTTATTCCTGCTGAAGCCTGCAGGTTCAGGTGTGACTCCTTCCCCTCCAGCTGAGCAGAATGCCTCTGCCCGTGCTGGGCTTTTCTCTGGCAACCCCACGCTTCTCGACCGTCCAGTGCAGAGGGCCAGGGGAATGTGCTGCTGGCATTGCTTCACGTGGCACGCTTTGCTGCTGAAGATCTGTAGCTTGGGCACTAGTTCGGTGTGTCCAAAACTGGTGTTGGTCTGATTCGCTATTTCATCCAGGTCGGTCTCATGGACAGTTAAACCTGCTGCAAAAGTACTGGAGAGGAGAAGTAACCACTAGTCTCAAGAAATATTTTGCCAAAACCCCTCAGTTAACGTTTCATAACTATAACTATTTTGTCTCTGTTTTGTGTCTCCATTGTTTCTGTCTCTGCCTTTATTTTTCATATGGCAGCTTGGGTAAGGGACGTGGGACTATAGCGAGTGCAAAATGCTGATGGGTTGTTTTGTCAGCTGCAGAGGAAACTCTATCTGGTGATAAATCAGCCTCTCTAAGTTATTTAATGTGTCTAAACCCTCCTGTTCATTGCTGCAACAATCCCACTAGTGTGTGTGATGCAGCATTTTGCACAGATTTTGGATCCAAGAAATAAAGGCAAGGTGGGATGGGGGCCCCACCCCAGCTCTTCCTGCCAAGCTTAGGGCACTGATTGCTGCTGACGCAGGAGAGTGATGCAAAGAAGTGTTTTGTGACAAAATCTGAATCAGTGTAAGCTGGAGGCTGTTTTTGTCTTGGAGAATACCGCTCCAGGTCCTGAGGGTCTAAAGATTTCTTCTCCCCTTTCTTCGTGCAGCCAAGCCGAGGTATTTACCCTCTGCCTCTTTTCTTGTGGGCGCAGCAGGGCGCTGCCCTTCTGGGATCCCAAGTGGGCCTGGGCCTGCCTGCAGGCTGGGGCGGGTCTAGTTTGGGGAGGGTTTGGGCAGGTACCCCGTTGCAGCAGGCAAGGGAAGTGGTGAGGAGGGTGCTGAGAGAAACCTGTCCCTCTGTCCTCTCAGCACGAGGTTTCCCCAGGCTTTGAGGTGGGCATGAAGCTTGAAGCTGTGGACCGCATGAACCCTTCCCTGATCTGTGTTGCCACAGTGACTGACGTGGTGGACAATCGCTTTTTGGTGCACTTTGACAACTGGGATGATACTTATGACTACTGGTAAGGACAGAGAGACTCCTGGGGTGCCACTGCTGGGCAGACACCCTGCTTTCAGTGAGAGTGACACTGGGGCGCTCAGGAAAGCACAGGACAATCCCAGCATGCTGCTACAGTCAGGCCACCAGTGGTACAGTGAGTCCGAGGGTGCCCCCCCAAGCTGGGGAACAAACCCTTACCTGTTCCGTGTCACCTTCTGGGTGACATGCTGTGGCCCTGTCTTTAATATGGGACAAAGACAGGCACAGTCACATGCCATGGGCTTGCCCTGAAACCTGCCTGGGACACGGAGCCACTTGCAACGCAGAGACTGAAGGGCTGATCTTGAATGGAGCTCCTGGGTCTGGGGGGGGACTGCAGCCAGGCTGGGGAGGTGTCCCTGTTGAGGCTGGTTAAGGCCAGTTAAAATGGCCAACTAGCACAATCAGCGTCCTGAGAGCGCCTCTGTTTCCTCTGTGTCTGGAGCCCTCTGACCTCTTACTACTTGCCCCAAGGAGCTGTAGGGCTGCAGTGGTTTCTGTCTCCAGCTGCTCCTCACTTGCTGATGCTGGGCAGCTGCTTGGTCTGGGACCTACTGGGAGCTGTGACCAGGATGTTACCCCCCCGAATGCTCAGGTCTCCCTGCTCCGAGCTCTGAAGGGCATGGCCTGCACCATGGCTTGCACCTGGGGCACGTTTGTGTCCTTCCCTGCTGAGCTGGAGTTCCCCTGCTCTGGCCCTTGCCTTGCCAGGGCCCGTGGCTCCCGGGTCACTCAGTGGTGAGGGTGCTGTAGACCTTGGATTTTGCAGGTGCTGCAGGCCAGGGCGTGCTGCCAAGTGGCCTGCCCTGGGCCCCCACAGCCTGCACTGTCTGGTGGTGATGATCCAGGTATCTCAGCCCCGTGTAAGAGTTTGGGTGTGTTTTCTAGGTGTGACCCCAGCAGTCCATACATCCACCCAGTTGGATGGTGTCAGGAGCATGGCAAACCCCTCACACCTCCTCAAGGTGAGTCAGTGGCCTGGGAGCGCAGCCTTTGCTGGCTTCCCAGGGTGGCATGGGGACCCTGAGGGTGCAAACCCCACGGCCTGTGCTTGTCTGCAGGCACAGACAGTTTCCTTTAGCACGGCCACAGCCAGGGAGGCGACTCGCTGCTGCCAAGGATCCTGTACATGTGTTCAGCTGCAGCATGGTGGTTGTGTCGGCCCAAGTGGAGACACAAGGAGGACTCAACCTGCCTGTGCAGGCCCAGATGTTTCTGCTGCCTTGTACCCTGGATTTCATGGTCCATGAGAAAATATTACCACTTCTTGATGTTTCTCAGGTTCTGATGTACCTGGCGCAGACTTGGTTGGTCCTTCGAGGCAGTAGGACATTCTGGGGCACTTGCCATCTTCCTGCAGGCGTGTCTCACCTTCTGCATCTTCCCTCTTCTAGATTATCCTGACCCCGACAACTTCACCTGGGAAAAGTACTTAAAGGAGACTGGAGCATCTGCTGTCCCGGCTTGGGCCTTTAAAGTGGTGAGTGCCACATCACCTGTTCTGCTGTACCTGGGCAGGAACGTGGGTTTTCTCCATTGTCAGATCTTTGCTTCTATGAAAAGTCAAGTGATGGTCAGTATGGTCCTGCCATGGGCCTGGGGTTCAGAAGTCAGGGCTATCCTGGGAAAATAGTTCAAAACTGGAAAATATGGGAAGTGTGACCATCTCCTCAGCTAGACAGAAACTGGGTGATGGGAATTCGTTTAGGCTTTGCTTGGTAGTTGTTGTCTCCAACTGCAGCAGCAGCAGCTGTGTCCAGCCAAGTGTGGCTGCCATATAGATCCCCAAAATGTGTCTTGTAGAGACCTTCTTCCCTTGGGCACAGCTTTCCCGTCTTGTTAAAACACAGCTCAGATCCAGGAGGCCTGTCACCCCTCTCTCCTGTTGCCATTGTGAGCTGGGATGGCTCTTACCCGGACAGGCCAGGGCTGGGAGCTGGGCTTGAGGAGCGCATGCTGCTGGGAAAGCTGCCGAGGGGCGCGGGAGCCCGAAGCACGGCCCTGCTCCCCGCTGACCTGGGTTCTTCCTGGCCCCAGCGCCCACCTCATGGCTTCCTGGTCAACATGAAGCTGGAGGCAGTGGACAGGAGGACTCCTTCCTTCATCCGAGTGGCCACTGTGGAGGACGTGGAAGATCACAGGATAAAGGTGGGTGCTGGAGGCTCGGTGTTGAGCCTGTGTCCAGGCACTGTGCTGGCTTGCTCCTGCCCTTCCCAACTCGCTGCCAGTTGCAGTGGCAAACTGTGTGGAGGTCTGTGGAAGCACACCACGTGGAGGATGGCAGGTCCTAGTACCTGGCTGCAGGAGTGGAGCAGTGCCTTGTGCTGCAGTTCAGCTCAGAGAGCTCCGAACTCCTCAGGGAGGTGCCCTGAGGTTTGAAGGGTGACCTGTCTGCTTATCTCCCCCAGATCCATTTTGATGGTTGGAGCCACGTCTATGATTTCTGGATTGACGCAGATCATCCGGACATCCACCCCATAGGCTGGTGCTCAAAAACTGGACACCCCCTGCAGCCTCCTCTGAGTAAGTCCTGTGCCTGGGTCGGTCCCTCCTACCAGGGCCCAAGCCTGCCAGATCCCACTGTCCATGCACAGAAACGGGAGGGCAGGTGCTGGCCAAAGGTGGGCAGGGAGGAAGGGCTTCTCCATGGAGTTGTCAGCTGGAGAAGCCTGTTTGGTGCAGGCAGGGAGCGCAGAGCCCTGGCTCTGCCAGGCACTGCAGCCTTTACAGTCTCCTGTTCCTCCTCCTGGTGTAGGGCCAAAGGAACCAGCCTCCTCTGCCCACGGCGGCTTCCCAGCCCTGGGCTGCAAGAGCATTCCTCACACCAAGAGCTCCAAGTACAGCTTTCACCACAGGTGAGCTCCCCAGTGCGGCTCGGAGGGGCACAGCTTCCCTGCCAGCCAGAGCTGGCTCTTCCTCTGCTCCTCCGCACCCGCCACCCCAACAGCAACCAGCCCTTCCCTGCACCCCCCCCACGCCTGGCTCTGCCCCCTGCTTAGGGGCACCCCTGCCTCTCCCCAGGCCAGGCCCCAAGCCGGCCCCGAGCCTGCGGGTAATGTCACCCCTGTGAGCTCCTACTCTGTGCCTGTCCTGGGGCACCCAGAGCTCCTGGGGGTGCCCTACCTGCCTGTCTACCTGTGGGGATGTATGGGCCACAGGGGACAGTGCCTCTAAGGTGCTGTTCACTGATACCAGCTTGGAGGGTGATGTGTCCCGTCCCCGCCCCCACTTCATGGATGCCTTTCTCTGTGAGGTTTTGAGTTGGGAAGTCCTGAGGAGGAACAGTGCATCTCCCCCAGCTCCGGCAATCGTTTGTGTGAGCTTTTCCAGGGGAAACCAGGCACGGGGTAGTGCCAGCCCCAGCACAGCAGGCCAGCGTTGCGAGGAGTGAGTATGGTGGAGCATCTGTGAGGGTGGGGAAGGCAGATCTGCCTCCCAGGGGTTTCTCTGCTGGCCACGCTCGTGACACTCGCTTCCTCCTCACTCTGAGGTTGGTCTGGATGCCTGTGGGGGTGAGGAAGGGAAGATGGAGACTCTGAACTTACCAGAGGGTTGTGCTGCCATTCAGCGGGACCTAGATAGGCTGGAGAGCTGGGCAGGGAGGAACCTGATGAGATTCAATAAGGGCAAGTGTAGGGTCTTGCACCTGGGAAAGAAGAATCCCATGTGCCGGTATAGGTTGGGGACTGACCTTCTGGAGAGCAGTGTAGGGGAAAGGGACCTGGGGGTCCTGGTGGACGGGGGGAATGACCATGAGCCAGCAATGTGCCCTGGTGGCCAGGAAGGCCAATGGCATCCTGGGGTGCATTAGAAGGGCTGTGGTCAGTAGGTTGAGGGAGGTGCTCCTGCCCCTCTATTCTGCATTGGTGAGGCCGCATCTGGAGTATTGCGTCCAGTTCTGGGCCCCTCAGCTCAAGCAGGACAGGGAACTGCTAGAGAGAGTCCAGCACAGAGCCACTAAGGTGATCAAGGGAGTGGAACATGTCCCTTATGAGGAAAGGCTGAGGGAGCTGGGTCTCTTTAGCTTGGAGAAGAGGAGGCTGAGGGGTGACCTCATCAATGTTTATAAATATGTTAAGGGTGAGTGTCGGGAAGATGGAGCCAGGCTCTTCTCGGCCTCACTAAGCGATAGGACAAGGGGCAACGGGTGCAAATTGGAGCATAGGAGGTTCCGAGTTAATGTAAGGAAAAACTTTTTCACTGTGAGAGTGACAGAGCACTGGCACAGGCTGCCCAGAGAGGTTGTGGAGTCTCCTTCTCTGGAGACATTCAAAACCGGACTGGACACGTTCCTGAGTGATGTGCTCTAGGTGGCCCTGCCTTGGCAGGGGGGGTTGGACTAGATGATCTTTCGAGGTCCCTTCCAACCCTTGTGATTCTGATTCTGAACTCCAGCGACCTGCTTGATCAGCACTGTGGTGACAGGGTCACTGTGAGGGCAGCGGAGATGGTGGGATGGGTGTTTGTACTTGAAGGGAGTGAGTGTGCCCTGCCCCTGCACCCTGCGCCCCCGCCCCAGGAATTTGTCCAGCACGTCTTTACTCTGCTTTCCGTGGCCAGGGCTACAGCTTCCCGTGCTTGGTGGTGGAGGGGTGGCCCTGCTGGCTCACTGCCCCCCCGTGCTGCTCTGAGCCAGGTCCAACGCTTGCCTCCCCTCTGTTCTCTAGGAAGTGCCCCACACCAGGTTGCGACGGGTCAGGACACGTGACTGGGAGATTCACGGCCCATTACTGCCTCTCAGGGTGCCCGCTGGCAGAGAAGAACCAGGGCAGGCTCAAGGCAGACTTGTCTGACACAGAGGCCTCAACTCGCAAGAGGAACCTGATCGGCTTCCCTCAGCGAAAGAAATCTCGGCACCATGGGAGGTAGGGGCAGGGCTGGTGAGCCCTGTGCCACAGCTGCCATCAGAGGGAGGGGTGGCCAAGCCAGAGAGGCTCCTTCGTCATGGGGGATCACAGTTGCTGAGAGCTGGTGTTTGTCCTTCCAGCTCTCTTGGGCACCTCTCTTGGTTTTTCTTCCTGTGTTCTGTGTCTTTAGCTGTCAGCCCTTTGGGTCAGGGTCTGAGAGGCAATCCTTGCTCCCGCTGCCAAGGCATTGTTCTGTGCGGTGTGGAGGAGGGCCCTCGGGCCAGGCCCAGCCCAGGTGGAAATGAGTCTTCCTGTCTCTTTAGAGGGCGACCTCCAAAGTACCGGAAGATCCAGCAGGAAGACTTCCAGAGTAAGTGCCATCTTCTGCCGCTGTCTCATTGCAGGGGCAAGGCTGGAGCAGTCGGGGTGGTGGCTGTTGGGGCAGGTCACCCTTGGCTCACTCAGGCAGACCTTAGGGAGGTCAGCACCAGTGAGGAGCTGGTGGTCATAGAACCCCAGACTGGTTTGGGTGGGAAGGGACCTCCCAGCCCAGCAGTGCCACCCCCTGCCATGGGCAGGGACACCCCCCACCAGCCCAGGCTGCCCAAAGCCCCATCCAACCTGGCCTTGGGCACTGCCAGGGAGCCAGGGGCAGCCACAGCTTCTCGGGGCACCCTGTGCCAGGGCCTCAGCACCCTCCCAGGGAAGGATTGCTGCCTCCCAGCTCAGCTCCAGCTCCCCTCCTGCAGCTTCAGGCCCTTCCCCTTGGCCTGGCCCCCCCTGCCCTGCAACCAGCCCCTCTCCAGCTTTCCTGCAGCCCCTGCAGGCACTGGGAGGGGCTCCAAGGGCTCCCCGCAGCCTTCTCTGCTCCAGGCTGGACAAGCCCAGCTCCCTCAGCCTGGCTCCAGAGCAGAGGGGCTCCAGCCCTCGTAGCATCTCCGGGGCCTCCTCTGGACTCGCCAAACTGCCAAAGCTGACCATCTGACAAGGAATATCTCTGCTTCTTACCAGAGCTCTGCTTGGTCCCTCATCGTGTCTCTTGGTTTATGTCTGTGAATCTGAGTGCTTTAGGGCAGGGAATTGGGATCCCCTCTCTATGGCAGTGCATTTTCTCCAGCACTTTGTCCTCTTCAGACAGCAATGCTGTGCCTTTGTCCTGTGGCTGCCATACCCCAAAACATCAGTGTGGTTGTGAAGTGCCAAATTAGTGCTGCAAACTGATGCTGAGCAGTTTGCTTGGCATTGAGTTCTGATGACTGACATAATATGATGACTGACATTTATTCTAGCCAGTGGCCGTTTTACCATGGGCCATGCTGCTGCCCACCCCAACACTGGCGGTGAACAGAGGATCTCTTCCTGGGAGCCATCTTTGGCTCCTTAGAGCAGAAAGCAAGGAAAAAGCTTTGTTAAAAATGTGAAAGGAACTGAATAATGTGGGATGGCATTCCCACATGTGGGGTGAAATTTGGCACTGAAATTTAGTTCAGTATGAAAAACGAGTGATTGAAGGTGGTGAGAACAAGGCAAAGCCAAACTTGTCTCTAAACTCCTTCCCCCACTGCCCCAGTCCCACCAAACTGGACGCTTGGATGCTCTGGTATCCTGTTAATTCAAGGGACAGCTGCTGGCACTGGATACCTAGATCCATGAGACATCTGGCCAGCCCTGGGCTCGCCCCTGAACAGGGCCCTCCCCAAGGCTCGTAGGATAGCATGGGATGTTCTCATCCTTCTACCTTGTATCACATCTTGCGTTTTTATTGCCAGCTATTTCTTCAGACAATATGCACCAGTCGCTCTTCATGTCTGCCCTATCTGCCCATCCCGACCGCTCCCTGTCGCTGTGCTGGGAGCAGCACTGCAAACTCCTGCCGGGGGTGGCCGGCATCACAGCAACTACCGTGGCCAAGTGGACCATTGATGAGGTAAGATGTTTTTGAAAACTACGTGCTGGCTCCTAACCCACTGGCATGGCTGGAAGCGCTCTGCCTGGCTGTGCAGCACCGTGGTACGTGCAGCAGGCGCAGAGGTGCTTCAGCAGCTGTTTCCCTGGGCTAGCGAGACGTCGGTCTGCTGGGCACGCTTGCGAGATGCTGTGTGGACAGCTGCCAGGCGCGGAGCCCTGCGGCAGCTTCTGAGAAGCACATGCAGAACTACCAGGCTCTCACTTGGCTTGGATGTGACCCTAGCCCTGGGCAGGCAGCGGAGGGCAAACAGCGGTCTCTTCACTTGGCATGTTACAGTTTGCCAAAGAAATCAGTTTCATCTTTGCCAAGTTAAAAAAGTTAAACCATGGACTCTGCAGATGAGAAGCCACTTCCTTGTTTCTCCAAAAATTAAATCTTTTCTTCAGATTGGCATTCTGGCCTGCATCAGGAATGGCGTGGCCAGCAGGAGTAGGGAAGTGATAGTCCCCCTGTACTCGGCTCTGGTGAGGCCTCACCTCGAGTGCTGTGTCCCGTTTTGGGCCCCTCAATATAAGAAGGACATTGAGCTGCTGGAGCGTGTCCAGAGAAGGGCAACGAAACTGGTGAAGAGGCTGGAAAAGAAATCTTATGGGGAGCGACTGAGGGAACTGGGGCTCTTTAGCCTGGAGAAGAGGAGGCTGAGGGGAGACCTGATCGCTCTCTACAACTACGTGAAAGGAGGTTGTAGTGAGGAGGGTGTCGGTCTCTTCTCCCAAGTGGCTAGCAACAGGACAAGAGGGAATGGCCTCAAGTTGCATCAGGGCAGGTTCAGATTGGATATTAGGAAGAACTTCTTCACAGGAAGAGTAGTGAGGCATTGGAACAGGCTCCCCAGAGAGGTGGTTGAGTCGTCATCCCTGGAGATCTTCAAAAAACACATAGATGCGGCGCTCCAGGACATGGTCTAGTTGGCATGGTGGTTGACGGTTGGACTTGATGATCTCAGAGGTTCTTTCCAACTTAGTGATTCTATGATTCTATGATTGTTTATCATCACCTTCACTCGCTTTCTTGAGCATCTGTGATGGCCCCTCTTAAGGCCTGGGTAGCTGGAACTCTGGCCCCAGCAGCCAGCCCTGCCTGATTTCCCTGTCACCCTCCTGCGTGCCCCTCTCCCGCCCACCCCCCTGGTGGAATCGTCTCGCTGTGCTGGAGACGGCTTTTTGGAGATGAAGCTGCTGTAGCATTTGCTACTCTGGGCCTGGAGGAGGCCAACACCTCTGCCGATCCCGGGGTGATCTCTAGGCGTGGGAGGGTGCTGCAACCGCAGCCTTTGCCCTGACAGCCAGACGTGCCCTTATAGGGTGCAAAATGCCTCTGTGGCCTCATGGGGGGTGTCTCCAGCGAGAAACACTGCTTCTGTCTTGACATTTGTCTCTGTTTATTCCAAGGTCTTTAGCTTTGTTCAGACTCTGACGGGTTGTGAGGACCAAGCCAAGCTCTTCAAGGATGAGGTGAGAAGGGCTGGAGGATGAATGCAGGTGACTGAGGATGGCTGTTTGCCAACAGGGCAGGGAGGATTCCTGCCACAGATTGCTGCTGAATGCTGAGAGCACCTCCAGCACCTGCCAGCGATCCCTCCCCGCAGCCCGGGGAGCAGCAGCCCCACTGCATCCGAGTGTGCAGCGGTCTGCCTGTGCGGGAGGGGAGATGCTGAGCCCCAGGGAGCTGTGCTGCCCGGTTCTCCCAGCACGGGTGAGGGAGGGACCCTCGGAGGAGGCTGGGAAAAGGGAGCAGGGGGAGGATGGTGCTGCAGCTTTAATAGCACCATTATCTTTGGAGGGAAGCAGCTCACCCCTCACCCCTTCATCCTTCCTCCCCGCATTCTGTCACCAGCACAGCAGTTCAGTGCGTTGCTGTCTGTCAGCCCGGTGCATCACTTCTTAGACCCCTCTGTGGACAGATGCGCAGAGGGGCAGCTTTCCGGCAGGCTCAGTACACCCAGGGCAGGCTGATCCCAGGCACAGGGGGTACAGCATGTGTCCCAGCCCGTTACTTAACGGCCCCTGTGCTTTAAGGGTGCGCAGGCCCCCTGAGCTGAGCGCAGCCTCCCTGCGTGCCGGGACCTGGAGCAGGGAGTGGGTGGGTGCGTGCCCAGAGCTGGCTGTGCGCTCTGCCCGCTGTGCTCCGGCGCAGAATCCCGCGCCGACTGTGGCGCAAGCTCCCGGGGCAGCCCCTGGGAGGGCCTTTCCCCCTCTCCACACTGTTCCTGCGTGCGCGAGCTCCCAGCTCTGGCTTATCTGGGGCAGCGTGGGAGCGCTGCGGGTGGCCTCTGCCCTGCGCCCTGGGGTGCCCTGTGGCACCTGGCTGAGGGGGAGTGTGACTGTGCGTGTCCCCAGGGGGTGCCTGTGCTGGCTGTCCCCAGGAAGTCACAGCCTGGCTTTCGGTGAGTGCCTTTGTCCCTGCTCTCCTCTCCAGATGATTGATGGCGAGGCGTTCCTCTTGCTGACGCAGGCCGACATCGTCAAGATTATGAGTGTCAAGCTGGGCCCGGCACTCAAGATCTACAATGCCATCCTCATGTTCAAGAATGCTGATGACACCTTAAAGTGACTTTTCTCAGCCCGATCAGGACCCTCCCTCAGCACCAGTGCTGCCAAACTGGTCAGGACAGAGATTCTCCCTGACCGACCGCAGCTTGTCATGTCCTGCTCATGTCCTCTCGGATGCTGCATCTCCACTCTCCCACCAGTCCATCTCCCGTCCTCTCCCCTCCACCCCACACTGCCCTTCTCCTCCAGCGCTGGGCGCAGGCTGGCCCCAAGGCTCGGGGGTGGCCGCAGAGGCAGCGGGCGGGCGCGGGACTGGCCTGTCCTACGGTGGCAGCTGCCCCCCACGTCCTGCTGTGACTGCGCCGATTTGGGGGGGTGTGTTTGAGGGATGGGGGAGCAGAACAAAGGGTGTAGCAGCGGGGGGCTGACACCACTGCTGCAGTCACCCGGACAAAGGAAGGGACTGACTGCCTGTGTACGTGCTTGTACCCATTTAAAGGCTGCTCTGAGCTTTGCTCGGCAGCTCAGAGAGATTTTATTTATTAATTTTTTTTCCCCTCAGCATGTTCCTCTGGGGAGGCTGTGTTAACATCGTTTCCAAGGAACGCTCTCAAGAAGCTTCTGCTCACTTTGCCTTTTTCTCTGAATTCTTTTGACTTTTAAGACCAGATGATGACTTTGCTTTGCCCCTTCACTGCACTGGGAACCAGTGGCCCACCTCTTGCCCTTTCCAGGGAGCAACGTGTCCTGGCTGCTGCTCTGCCCGCAATCAGCATCCGTGCTTTGTTTCTCTTCACTGTAATGCAGCAGCTCTAGGGCCACGTGGGGCTGGGGGTGCAGCACAATCCCCATTGCCTCTTGCACTTCAGGCTGTGTTGGCCAGCACATCTCAGAGAGGAAGGATGCTTGGGTAACTTGTTCCCCTTGCCACAATTAAAAAATCCTCTGCAAAGGAGAGCGGGGCCTTCCTTGGTCCCTGCATTAGAAGCAAGGCCCTTGCCAGAGCAGAGGCAGCTGCCAAGGACAGAAGCACCTTGGCAGGCAGATCCACAGCTCGCTTCTGAAGGCGTTCCTGAGTTGGCTGACTTGGTCCTGCCAAGCCACCTTCTCCCCCTCTTTTGCCCTTGCAATGCCCCCAGGTTTGCTGTCTGAAGAGCAGGATCTGCTGCTGCCACTGGATTCCTTACCTGCAGAGCTAAAAGACATTCAGCAGTTAATTCCCCCCAACCACCCCCTGTCCTTTTAGTAACATAGCACCTTGTCAGCAAGGGTGCAGGCGCTTTGGGAGCGCCCCTGTAACACTGTCCCTTGTCATGGAGGAGAGGTTGAGCAGGCTGGGACTCCAGAGCCGGGAAAACCAACGTGCCTGGGGGGGTCCTGGCGAAGTCCCAGGCAGCTTCTGCTGGTCCCTGTGCGTCCTGACAGCACCCACGCTGCTCTTGCCATGGTCTGTCATCCTTCTGTGCCTGCCTCGGTGGGTGCTGTTGGAGCGGTGCTGTGGCAGCGCAGTGCTGGAGGGCGGCCGCCCGCCCCGTGGGCTCTGCAGCGATGTGATCCATGTCCCACAGCCGCTTTCTTTCCTGTTCCCAAGAATGACGTATCAGTAGCGAAGCAATTTCCGCCCTTTCCGGAGCCCCGAGGCAGGGGTGAAGGGATCTCTGGAGGTGCACCAGCACCGTGGCTTGGAGCAGCGCTGCCTTGGGAGCCGCCCCCACACCTGCGCCGACCTGTTCCAGGCTTCCCATGGAAATGTAGCATTTTGACTCTTTCTTACTGAATATTTAGGGTCACATTTGACCTGCTCTTGAAACGTCTGCTGCTTGCTCTTCACACAGGACTTGCGACTAGTCCGTGTATTTGTTCTGTCAATGCTTGGGTTTGATTTAGGCAGCTCTCCCTCTCCTTTCCTTTTTGATTTTCTTCCGTCTCTTCAAGCACTGCAGTGTGGCCATCGGTGGCGAGAGGGCGAGTGGGAAGGAACAGCCGTGTCCCTGGGTCCCACAGTCGCTCCCTAAGTCACCCCTGATCTGCAGTAAATGGTCCTGAAGTTGGTCTCTTCAGTGGATGGACAGTCTCTCAGGCACAGTGTGCTGGGGGAGAAGAGGAGGAGCCCTGGGACCTTCCGCTGTGAGACTGCGCGAACGGTGCTGAGACCTCTCCAGGTGCCGTCTACAACGGAACGGCTCCCTTGCACAGGGCATGGCTACTGAGCTAGACCAAGCATCTCACGAAAGCATCCTCTTCTCATCTCCTCCGTTCCTTCGCACTAAGTCATTCCTGTTGAGGAAGGGACTAAGCCCTGTCCCCAGGTGCTGGAAGAGGAGTTGCTACCCAGGTGTCGGGTCTGAAGCTAGCATGAAGGAGGAAGAGCCTTGTCTCTCACGGGGCTGCCCTGGAAGGCAGAGGTACTGGTGAGCTCAGAAGATCCCTGTTGAAGGGGAAGGGGAGCCATGCGCCAAGCCACGGCCAGCCCACAGGACTGGGTACGCCCATTGCCATCAGCTCTCGCTCTGCTGTTGGGTACAGTCAAGCCGTGCTCCTGCCTGGGCACCAGCAGAACAGAGGCGCGTGCTCCGGACTGTGCCAGCCAGCAGGAAGCCTTACTGGGACTCTCTTGACCTCCTTCTAAGAGAGCAGATGCAAACTGGACAGGACTGGACAGTCCTGTGGCTCCCTGACAGCTCCCCTGTGGCTGGGGGTCTGCTGGGTCTGAGCTCTGCGCAGGGAGCAGCTGCCAGGAGAACCAGCCCCACGGGAAGGGTGATGTGAGATGTGAAGGTCTGTCACACACGCCTACCTGCTGTCTGGAGCATCAGTTCGCCAGGCTGACTCAGCCATGTGGGTAAAAAGCTGCTGGACTCATCTTGGGTGAGTTATAGGGTTTGAGATGGTCAAGGGCTATTTACTGTTAAAACTTAAAACCTTCTTGTTTCATTTCAAAGGAAACCAAACCCAAAGCATTGTGCGTGTACGTGTGGGTGGGTGTTGTGGAAGTACCACGATGCCATTTCCTCTACTGTTGGTGTGTCGGTGTTTTAACGTGGTGCTCTCTGTGGCTGTGGAGGTGGCAGGCTCTGGTCCCAGGGTCTCAAGCAGTGTGTCCTCCAGGAGCAGAAGTTGTCTCTGGTCCCAGCAGAAAAGCCTGGAGAAGGAAGATTGGCTGCACCCCTGGCCTTGGCATGTTCTCTGTCTCCACAGAGCATTGATTGGGGGTCCCCCCTCAGGAAGCATCAAGGGCAGCTGAGACCTCCTCGCAGGCATGTCCACGACCATGTCACCAAGAAGCCAGAGAGGATGATGGAGCAGAATGTGGCCCACAGATTCCTCTCTGGAGTCTTTCTGAGAGATGGGACTGCAGCCAAAAATTCTAAGTCAATGAATTTTTCAAGTTGAATGTGTTTTTTGAGTGGAGGCCTCCAAGCCTGTGCTCCTGTCATTCCTGCCCCTGCTGCTGCAGATGGTGTTGACAGGGCTTAGCTGGAGCCACGGGAGATGTCCCGCTGTGCGCTCCAGCCTCGGTCACGGGGTGTTTTCTGGGGTGGCTGGTCTGCAGGTGACTCTGGGTGCAGGGGAGCAGTTGGAGCCTCTCAGAAAGGTGTTTCTCCCTCCTCCTGGCAATGGGCAGCATCCTGACGGTGCGAGGCCAAGGTCTCCGTTTCTGAGAGTGGCCAGCCTGAAGCTCAGCGAGGAGAGCGGCTGTGCCTGCCTCACCAGCGCAGAGCTGCCTGCCTCTGCCTTCCTTCCACCTCCATCACAAGCACGTTTAGAAAAGGAAGAACCCCTCCCCATTGTCTAGGAGCTTAGGGCAGCCGCCGCCTGCAAAGGCAAATCAGGGGACGCGAGTGCAATGAGGGATGATGAAGAGGAGGGAGCATTGAGAGGGATGGGCCTTGGCTGCTTCTGCTCCTCTGGTCCTCACTTCTCACCTCCAGGAGGTGGCTCCTGGGTGCAGGGGAGAGGGAGAGACCTGAGGGCTGCAGCCTGGCTCCCTTCCCTCTGGGGCTCGAGGCTCGCTCGTCCTCGGAGGAGGGAAAGGGAGCGCGTATTTTGGATGGAGCGTGGTTATGATAACAAAAGCTTTTTTGCACTTTCACCCATTTTGCACTCATTTTTAATTGCTTTTTTCCCCCCCACGTTTTTGATATTCGCACCTCCCTCCTCTTTGTGTTTTCATAACAAAAATACTTTTGTTGCAGCCAGTAAAGTTATTCTGGAACTTTGTGTCCTGAGTATACAGAGGTTTAAAGGTCCTATATATATAAATTTATATCTGTATAAAAGTAAATTTATATATATAGATCATGGTGTGATGTGTTTTGTCAGTGTTTTAAAATAATAAACGAATGTGAGCAATGGAAGGCTGTGCGGTTGGATACTGGTTATTCAGCCCTGCTGCCCCACAGAACCCCAGACTGGTGGGGTTGGAGGGGCCCTCTGGAGACCACCCAGCCCAGAGCAGGGGCACCCCCAGCAGGGGGCACAGGGTGGCATCCAGGCAGAGCTGGGATCTCTCTGGAGAAGGAGACCTGTCGTTGTTGAGACGAACATGACCCATAAGGCAACATTCCAACATCCACGTTCCATTTATTGTATTTCACACCCAGCTTTTATACCGTTTCTACATATATGTGTCTTGACATCGTTGGTGCTTATTGCACATACACAATTAACCGTTGGTCACAGCTGTACACATCAGTCTCCAGCCAAACTCATCCGACTTCTCTTGCGGTCTCACAAGTTCTTTCAGCTCCTGCCAGTTGTTTACCTTTCTTCTGCCCAGGGAGTTCTGCATCTTCACGGGTACGTAACGATCTGGTCGAGGTGAAATGCCTCATGCTCTGCCAAGGGACCTGCGGACCTGCCGCAGTTTCCCACAGAGACCCCACACCCTCTCTGGGCAGCCTGGCCCAGGGCTCCGGCACCCGCAGAGGGAAGAAGTTTCTCCTCATGCTCAGGTGGAACTTCCCGTGTCCCAGTTTGTGCCCGGTGCCCCTCGGCCTGTCCCTGGGCACCACTGGGCAGAGTCTGGCCCCTTCCTCTGGACACCCCCCTGCAGATACTCATCAGAACTGACCAGATCCCCTCTCAGGCTTCTCTTCTCCAGGCTGAACAGCCCCAGCTCTCTTGGCCTTTCCTCAGACCAGAGATGCTCCAGGCCCCTCATCATCCTCGCAGCCTCCCGCTGGGCTCTCTCCAGACAGACACTGACACACCAGGGGCGGGCAGCTGTTCCCATCCCCAGGCCAGAGCTGTGCCCCCTGCTGTGGGGGTTACCCCAGCCATGCAGAGTCCAAAGCCCACCAGAACCCTGCCCATCCCACTGACTGACTCCTGGAGGCAGCTGGTTGGGGAGGGATGGTTTATTTATCCAACTGTGAGGTGCTGGGAGGGAATCCCAGTGTTCCCTTACTGGTCCCAGTCACGGGGAGCTCTGTGTGTGAGGAGCATGCTGGCCATCCAGCTCCGGCAGCTCCAGCACAGTGGTGTCTCCACGGAGGCAGAGGGGAGTTGAGCCCAGTCCTAGCGGGGCCCCGGCCACCCTGGCCTGCACCAGTGGCTGCATGTGGCCTCAGCCACTATCAGCCCCAGCAGGACCATGACCCCAGCCCCCAGGACCAAGCGCACCACGTTGCTCCAGGTGTAATCTGCAGGGGACAGGAAGGGACAGTCACTGGGGACCCCTGGGAGGAGTCCCCAGACCAAAGGAGTCCCATGGGGGCAACAGGGGACCCCATGGGGCTCCCAGGGCAAACAGACACATATAGAGAAGGGAACGCCCCGGGGAGCTCCTGGGCTGGAGAGGTGTAGCAGGAAGTTCAGAGGGAGCTCCACGGGCTCCTGTGAGCTCTACCCCCACACTCCTGTCCCCCAGGACACCCCCCCACCCACAGTCTCTGATCTGTCACCCTGCCCACTGGCACCCAAGACATGGAGGAGAACAGGAACATGGGGCTGGCCCTCACCTGCCACTGCCAGCCACACAGTGCCACTGGGCCATGACAAGACATTCAACTGTCCCTGGGGCTGGTAGGTGCAGGTGTAGGTGTCCCCTGACCCTTCCCCCCCAACTGGTAGCCTAGCAACCCTGTGTGGGTCTGTAGGTCACCGTAGGGTCTCTGGCGAGTTGGCAAGGCTCACACACATCTGAAGGAAGCTGCAGTCCTCTGCTTGGACCCATATTACAGCTGTTTCCTTCACGTCCTCTTTTCTAGTTCCCCCAGGATGTGACAGATGCCAGGAAGGAAGAGAAGAGTAGGTTGTGGCTGGTGGGATGTCTCACCTCTCACTACCAAATCCAGGGTCTTGCTGACAGCAGACCATTCGAATGAAGTGCCCCTGGCGAAGCACTGGCAGCTGTAGCGGCCCCCATTGCCTTTGTGCACATGGGAGAGGTTGAAATAATCTTCTTGCTTTGAGAGTAAACTGAGGACTTCAGCCTGGCCCTCCAGGAACAGGAAACAGCCAGCGCTGGGGTGTGCGATGGTGCAACGGAACATCACGTAAGTTCCTGCGGTCACCTCATGCCCAGGGAGGACAGAGAGGACAGGTTTGGGGAGACGGAACTCTGTGGAAAGAGGAGAAGGCATGAGAAGGTGTTCAGGGCTTTGACGTGGTGCCAAGAGCCACTAAGACCTCCACGACCCCACCATCTGGCTCAGCAGACGTGAAGATGGTCCCCACCTCTCCAAGCCAGGGAAGAGGGGAAAACCCCTGCCCATTATGTGGACAGGGAAGCCAAGTGGCCACGTGCATCCCGGTCTGCCCACGTCTCTTCTGTTCCCATGCGAAGGGATAACAGGACATCCCTCACCTTGCACCTTGACATCCAGGGTCTCACTGCGAGCCAGCACGGCGCCGCCAACCAGGTAATGGCAGTTGTAGGCACCTGCGTCCTTTTGGGTGGCATGAGAGATGGGGAACTCGGCCCTGCTGCCATGCAGCTCCAGGGTACGGAGCTGGTGGCCATTCCTGTACAGCATGAAGTTCCCATCGTCACGCTGGTAACTGCAGCAGATGGTGGTGGAGCCTCCCGGTGGGATCACACCAGGCGGCTTCAGGAAGATGGAGATTGTGGGGGCACCTGCACAGGGAGAGAGATGCTGCCAGAGGGAGTCCCTGGTGCCCGGCTGCCCTGTGGTGAGCCAGCAGCTGACTCCAGGCCCCATCTCCACACAAGGGCAAATTTTGTTTTGTGGAGCTGCACAAGAGCCCTGGGAGATGGGTGGGGGCTCCTAAATCTGTCCAAACTCCCCACCTACCTCCTCCTGATACTCACTTGGTGAAGCCTTGCTCTGTGCCACCAGCCAAGCACCTGCAAGCAGAACAGCCTTATAACATTTCTGTGTAGTCTCTGGACACCTCATGTGCCCTACTGGGAGCCCACACAGCCGCTGGCACTCACCGAAGGTTATGACATGGGTCACAGGCAGCATCGTGTCCCTCCTGACTTCCCCCGTCCTCAGCTCAAGCAGGGTGTCTTCAGAGGAAGGCGACCGGAGACAGTGAGCAGCTGGGTGGCTTCTTGTAGGTCCTGATATGCCCTCGTTGACATAAGCCACCTTCTGACCCACAGCTTAGGTTCCTGTAGACACAATTGCAGGGCTGGGATGATTGAACTGGAACCAGAATGTCCCAGTCACCTGCCCAGGACTGGGCATCCGTGATGACCTGGTCCTAGGATCCTGCAGGCCTTTGGAGAGAAACTATCGGGGTGTTTTATTTCTTTCTTGGCTCTGGTCACTTGATGGGGAAATGGTTTCCTCTCAGCCCTTGCGAAATAAGATGAGGTTCTGCAGCCGGGGCGGGGAGAAGAGACAGCGCAGGACTCTTTCTGAATCTCAGTAAGAAAGCTCCAACAACAAGTTGCATCATAAAATGCTTTACTAAGACAGAATAAAAAGGGAACTATGGATAGCAAGCGAACCTTACATCACTTCGGAGGCTGGGCACCCCACTTTCCTGCAGCATTGATGGACCCCAGGTAGATTTCTCCCATGGCATGCTGTGCAAGTCCCATCTGTGGAGACGTGCCCAGTACCTAAAAGCGTGTAAGAGTTACTTTTGATCTGTATTCCTTGTTTTTATTCTACACCATTAAAACAGGTATTTTATTATTTCATTTATTGTCAGGCCTTTCTCACTGAGGTCCAGGAAGACCTCTGCACCGTGTCATGACCCCCCGTCATGCCCAGAAGCCCTGCACGCTGTGTGTCCCCCCGCCCCCCTGCCCCAGGGCTGACCAGCTGATGGAGAGGGAAAGGACAGCAGGTCCAGCCACAGGCCACGTTCAGGCTGTGCTCCTCCCTGCGGCTGTGGGGCAGGCTTGGTGACTCCACAGAGTGGAACAGGAGGGAAGTAACTTGGCTTCCCTTTTGGGCTCCTCAAGGTCTGTTTTGTCCCATCTGGCCTATAGTGTCTTTCTTTGGAGGAAAGTGTTCGTTCTTCTACCTGTAGGTTTGGATCCACCCCACAGGGTTGGCCCCACAGTCCTATGCTGGAGCAACGGCAAGGTCCTTACTCCAGATAACTGTTTGCTTCCACCACACCTGGAGCCTGGCCTCCAGCCTCCTCAGCTGCCATCCAGTCTGGGTTGGCCAGTGGTGTAGACAGAGCTTTGGCAATAACAAGGGGTTAATTAAACAAGGGAAGTTGCTTGCACCTTTGGGTGATGTGGGAGCAAGGAGAGCAGGGAAAGGATGGGTTGTGGGACTGGAACTGTGTAGGACAGGTGATAGCTTGCCCAGGGATCCCATCCTGCTGAGGGCTGCAGCATCTGTAGCTCCCTGCCCTCCTGCAAGCTGCAGGCCGACATGTCCTGCACCCCTGTCCTGATTTCAGCTAAGAGAGAGAGTTAATTTTCTTCAAGAAAGTCAGTATGGGGCTGTGGTTTGGGTTTGTGCTGGAAGCAGCGCTGATAGTGCAGAGATGTTTTTGCTGTTGTTGGGCGATGCTCACACAGAGCCAAGGGCTTTTCTGCTTCTCGCCCCGCCGGCGGGATGGCTGGGAGTGCGCGGGGAGTTGGGAGGGGACAGACAGGACACCTGACCCAAACTGACCAAAGGGACATTCCATACCATATGGCATCATGCTCGGTCTATAAGGGGCTTGGGAGGAAGAAGAAGAGGGGGGCAGCGGCGTTCGGAGTGATGGTGTTTGTCTTCCCAAGTAACCATTACGCGTGACGGAGCCCTGCTGTCCTGGGGATGAGTGAACCCCTGCCTGCCGTGGGCAGTGGGGAATGAATTCCTTGTCTTGCTTTGCTTGTGCACGCGGCTTTTGCTTCACTGATTAAACTCTTGTACCTGAACCCACGAGTTTTCTCACTTTCGCTGTTCCGATTCTCTCCCCCTTTTCCGATGAGGGGGACGGAGCGAGCGTTTATGTGGTGCCCAGCCAACGGCTGGAGTAAAACCACGACAACTCCTCTGACCATGAACCACCTCTGCCACAACTGGCCTCCGGCAGGAACACAACCACAGGGCTCGGGGCTTGGCACACAGTGTTTATGTGACTGCAATCTAGGGGGGAAAGTGGCCATGGCCTCCTCCAGGGATCTTGGCTGCCCCACATGGTCCCTCCCAGACACTCTCTACCCTTTTCTTTCTGCTCCCTTCAGCCCTTTCAGTCTCCCTTGGAGATATCATGGGATAGAAGTTTTGCAGCAAGGTGTCCTATGGCCTTCTCCTTTTCTGGGGCACCTCTTCTGGCCTCGTCTCCTGTCTAACCTTCCTTTGCCTTCCCCAGGCTTGACCATTTTTTGGCATGTCCTTGGACAGCCTCCCTTCAGGCCCATTCAGCTCAACAGCCTCCACCGTCCAGGCCCAACTGAGGGACTTCAAACTGCTCTGGCCCCACCAGTGCCCAGTGCAGAACAGCCTGCTGGCTATGCCCTGGCTAGCACTGTCCAGGACAGAGTCGGTGGCACCGCCATGGGCCCATCCATTGTCATGTTTGACTCCTTGGCTCTCCTCTGCAGAACATTTTCTCACATCCCCCAGATGGAGATCTACCTCTGGCAGGCCCAGGGCATGGGGCCATGGAAAGAGCTTTGCTCTCCCTCATCACTGTAGGAGGTTGCTCCATGCAGCAGCCTGTGAAGAGACAAGGCTGCCACAGCTCCATGCCCCCAGGTCCAAGCAGCTGTGTATTTCCAGCAGGCAGACGTGCGGACACGCCTATATAACACACGAGTGAGCACACGTGCACGTCCAGACACAGGGCTCAATCCAGGCACACAGAGCACTCGCACAAACAGCTCCACCAGCCTCATCCTCCTCCCCTCCCTGGCTGATCAGGATGTACCCCTTGTTGTGCCCCTTGAGGCGAATTTGGGCTAAAATATGAAGAGCTTTAATAACAATGCATTGGGCAGAGTCCGACCACCACACGCAGTTCTACAAGGAGTCTGAAAAGATGTGGCACAAGCCAGTTCCTTACACACATCTGCACCAGCACTGAAGCACCAATCCTGCAGCCACAGGTTCATCCCCTAGTGCCAGCTCCACTGGCTAAAGGTGACCCCTCAGTGAGTGCACTGCATGATGGCTACAAGACAGCAGTCAATGTCCCTGGCATTCCTGCTCCCAGCCCATTTAACCCTTTCTGCAGTTGGGCATCCTCAGCTTCCATGCTAGATCATTCCTTGGTCACAAATTACCATTGCTGAGCAGTTTCACCTGCACCTGCCATGATTCGCCTCTGCTCCCTGTGTCTGCAGATGAGCTTTTTTATCACGTAACAGAACAATCACAAGTTCTAGGGGCCATTGGACTCCATTGGGACAGCTCGCTCCATTCTTCTGGTGCCGCAGCAGACATGTAGCCCACTGTCTACCTGGCTGGCCTGTGGGTCCTGGCACCACTGGGGGGGACCCATCTCTATCCCTGCAGAGGAGGAACGTCACATCCCAGCACTGGCACATGTAGCAGATGCCTGTGGCTGTCCCCAGTCCCACCACAGTTCTGATGTTCAAGGGGATGAAGGACTTAGGAGACTGTGAATCTGCATGGTGAGGGAGTGAAGCCATGAAGCACTGACCTGCACATCACTGCAGTCAGGAGCAAGGTGACAGGAGGAAGAAGGCAAGGAGGCTCCCCTGAAGAGGTGTCCCACTGCATTCCCTGAAATTTGTCTTACACTTGCCCCAAGGCAACATGTCCTACAAGTGTTCTTACCTTCACATGTTCCAAATGGTCTCCATACAATCTGTGTGGCCTGGAGTCCACGTAACCTCAATGTGGTGTCCATGTGGTTCTCCTGTGGTCTATGCAGTCAGTGTGATTTCCTGTGGTCTCCATACAGTCCATGTGGCCTAAACCAGTATTGCATGCTCCATACAGTGCAAGTGATCTCCATACGGTCCCCGTTACCCATTTGATACAGCCCCTTCACCCATGACAGTTCAGATGATTCTGAAGACCAGTCATAGGCAGGAGACCAGAAACTACCCCCTTGGGGTCCCTGCCCCTCCCAGCCTTGTCCTTAGCACGGATGTCCCCCTGTAAACCTCTCCAAGGAATCTGTGGACACTCACTGGTGTGCTGCCCTGCCTGAGGAGGCCGTACACTGTAGTGAGATAGTCAGAGACAAAGNCCACTGGAGGGAGGGAGGGAGGGAGGGAGGGAGAGGGTCTGAGATAGTTGCCCTCCACAAATGCACATCCTAGTCCCACATCTTCCTGGACATATGTCTGGATCCGATGTGTTGCTCCCAGACACATCTTGATCCCTCCCCACCCTTGATAGACTATTGTTCCACATTCCCACACCTGGACATGTCATGGTCCTATCTCACCCCCAAAACCCCTACTGATGGCCATAGGTCCAGCTCTGTGCCCAGCTGAGTCCACAACGTGGATCCTTGCTGGCCCCATACCTCACCAGGCCCTCCACACTTAGGGACTCTGCAGGACAGGGAGACCCCATGCCATTTGTTTCACAGTGCCTATGTCCCGGGGAGGCCTTTCTCAGTGCCCTCCAGGTCCTTGTATCCTCCCATTCCCTCTGTGCTCACACAGTTCTTGTGACTGGGAGACCTCCTCAGCTGCTATGGGGACATGTCACATGGGATCTATGATGTCCACCAGGCAAGGGCATCCTTCTAAGAGGTGATCTTTTTGAAGGAGTCAGGTGGACTCATGGTCACCGAGAGTCTCCTGTTGGCCAGTGGCATGGGAAATTGGAAGAGACCTGCTAAGTCTTCCCTCTCATCAATCCCACCACAGCCCATCAACCCATAGCCATGACCTCATGTCCCGCCCACCCCACAGCAATCCCCACAGACATATCCCAAAGTCCTCCCCTGCCCCATAGCTATGTCCCACACTTAGCCCATATATATGCTCCACATGTACTTACCCCATTTCCATGTTTCCACATTCTCCCCATCCCACCATATAGCCACATCCAAATGTTTCCCTGGCCCATACCAATTCCACCTCATAGCTACGTCCCATGTAACTCCATCATCCCATAGCTCTATACCCATGGCTCCCACTCCATTGCCATGGCCCACTGGCCACATGCCCCATGGCCATATCCCCATAGCCCTTGCCCCACTGCCATAACCCAGTGGACCTCATCCTACTGCCGTGGTCTTGCGGGCCCTGACCCACACCATATCCCTCTGGCCCCTGCCCCACAGCCATGGTCCCATGGTACTCTGCCATATACCCATGTCTCTCCGACCCACTGCCAGTGCCCCATCCCTACAGCGTATCCCCATGCCCCTCCGTGCCCCACTGCATGGTTCCTGGCCCATAGCCATACCCACATGACCCCCCCACATCATAGCCTTACTGCTGCCAACCAGTGGCCCCCACCCCACAGCCATTGCTATGGCCAGATGGTCCTTGCCCTATAGTCATATCCCCCTGTATCTCCATAGCATTGCCCCACAGCCTCATAGCCATATTCCCATGTCTCTGCCCCATAGCCATGGCCTCAGACAGCCCTCCCTCTCCTCCCCCCCTTCCCTCCCCCGCACTGTATTTCCTGGCCCTGTGTCTCTCCGCCCCTTCGTTTACAGAAGAGAGGCGGGTAGCGCCGGGAAATGAAACTGCGGGTTGCGGGGGGCGGGTTCATGGGCACCCAGCTGCAGGGACCGAGGCGTCCCCCTTGCAGTGTCCGTCATGGCCCTCAACCAGCCAAATGCGT
>VWZZ01006598.1:40755-58316 GCA_013399095.1 Psophia crepitans | reverse complement strand
AGGTGGGGGATTTGGAGGTCGTTGTTTCAGTGGGTCCTGGCAGGAGATAGGGTCCTTGAACTCCCAAGGAGGGGAACATCCTGAGGAGTCCGAGGAGGACGTGAGGGTTACCAATGGAGGCCAGACCCAGCATCCCATCGCTTTGCAGGGAGACCTTCTTCCAGCGCGCACCCATCTTCCTTGAGTACCTGCACAGCATCCTGCAGAAGTACCCTGATGGGGGGCAGATCCTCAAGGTGAGACCTCCAGGGAACCCAGTCATCTGGGCTCTCCAGCCCAGCGGGGCAGACAGACTGCAGCCAGCTGAGGTGGGGGGTGGTGGCACTTGCCCAGCATCAGTCCCTGGACCTCGCTGGACAGCTGAGAGAGCGGGTCGGTGCTTTTCTTTGGGGGCTGGGGAGGGGGGTTCAGGTGTCCAGGTACTGATACTTGAACCCAGGAGCTGGTGCAGAATGCGGATGATGCCGGTGCTAACGAGGTCGTGTTCGTGTCCGATGAGCGGGAGTTTGACATCACCGGAGGGGGGCTGGAAGGAACCCAGGGTGAGAGTCGCTGCGGGCACTAGGAGAGACTGGACAAATTGCAGAGGTGGCACTGGGAGGTACTGGCAGGGATTGGGGGATACTGGTGAAGAACTGAAGAGGGATCATAGTGGACTGGGGGAACTGGAATCAATGAGGTGTTCTGGGATGTGTTGGGGGCACTGAGGGTACTGGGAGGACTCAGTGGTACTGGGGGCACTGAGGGGGATTTGTGGCACTGGAGTGGGGACTGAGATTGTGGGGGCACTGAGTATGGGTCACAATACTCCCTCCATGTCCCAACTCTCCTCTAACCCATGGTCCTGATCCCTCAGGTCCAGCCCTCTTGGCCTACAATGATGCCCTGATGTCCCCCCAGGACTGGAAAGGGCTGCAGAGCCCAGGGGTGTCGCACAAGAGGAAGGACCCCAGCACTGTGGGGCGCTTTGGCCTGGGCTTCACCTCTGTCTACCACCTCACCGGTGAGTGGCAGTGGGGGCCTCAGCTGGAATTGAACTGGGGACATGAGTTGTGCTGGAGGCACTGAACTGCAGGTGCTGGGGAGTACGGGGGGCCAGGGGGGCTGATGGGGTGCTGTGTCTGATATGAGGAAACTTGAAGCACCAGGAGGCTGAAGGGGAGACTAGGGTGAGGCTGGGGGGGAGGCTGGGTAACATTGGAGGGCAGGGCTGCAGGAACAAACTGAGGGAGGACTGCTGAATTTGGATAAAGCTTGGGATCACAGGAGGCAATATGGGGCTGAACTTCAGGCACTGGGTGGGTGCTTGGGGCACTGATGAGCTAGGATTATGTGGGGAGCAGTGGTGTCCATGTCACCCCTGTGGCCTCATGGTTCCCATGTCCCCAGACCTGCCAGGTGTGCTGAGCCCACCATTCTTGGTGGTGCTGGATCCTGCATGCCAGGTGCTGCCAGATGCCGGTGCCCGCTGGGATGTCTCTGCAGCGCAGGACCTTCCCGGCCTTTTCGAGCCCTTCTGGGCTGGGCTGGAAGTTGTGGGACAGCACCGCGGCTCTGCCCAGGGCACTCTCTTCCGCTTTCCCCTCCGACGGCAACCCTCGGAAATCGCTGCAGGGGTCTCCCATGCTGAGCGCCTCCGTAGCCTCCTCCAGACCTTCCTCACTGAGGCCCCTCTTGCCCTCCTCTTTCTTCGCCATGTCCGCCGTGTGGCCCTGCACCGCGTGGCCCCTGATGGGGTCCAGACCCTCATGGGGACCCTTGTGGCATCCCCTCAGCCTCTCCCTGTCCCGGGGCCATCAGGGAATGAGGGGATGAGTCTGACATGGTGCCTGGTGGCCCTGCATGGAGATGGGGTGGAGGACAGGAGTGAGTGGCTCGTGGCCACGGGCAGGGCCACCAAGGGGCCGGCTGTGGCGCTGGGCACAGGGCTGGGGTGCTGCCCTGAGCTGAGCCTGGCGCACCCCCTCTGTGGGCCCTGCCAAGGGCGGCTGTGCTGCTTCCTACCCCTGCCAGCCACGGACGAGACGACCACAGGGCTGCCTGTCCATGCCAGCGCCCCTTTCGCCCTCTCTGATGACCGTCGTCACCTCCGCTGGCCCGAGGAGGGCAAGGAGGGCGAGGAAGATGCCCGCTGGAATGTCCTGCTGCTTCTTGGCCTCCTGCCGCAGGTCTATGGCCACATGGCTGCTGTGGCCACAGCTCTGCCCGGTGCAAACGCCTACAGCATCTGGCCGGACCCCGAGCGCATGCCGAGCTGTGGCCGCATCCGCAGTTTGGTGACCCACGTCTGCCAGGAGCTCGCAGCTACGCGCACCCTGGTGCCAGCCGCAGAGGGGGCCGCAGGGCGCCTGCGGGCCTCTGAGGCTGTGCTGCTGCCGGAGGCCACAGGGGACATGGCCGCACAGCGGGCAGTCCAGGCCTTGCTGGCGGCAGCTGGGGAGTCAGTGGCTGAGGTCCCAGCCCACGTCCGGAGGGCCCTTGCTTTGGGGATGGCGGAAGGCGTGCGGGAGGCCACGGCAGGCCACGTGCGGGCGGTGCTGCGGCGCCACGGGACTGCAGGCCTCCCGGCCGCCGATCGTCTCTCCCTGCTGCTCTATGTGGCCAGCGATGGGTGCCATGCTGAACTGCGGGGTCTCCCTCTCCTGCCTCGTGCCGACGGGACCTTCGTGGCCTTTGGGACTGCATCAGCCATCGTTTATGTGGACACGTCCGACTGCCCCAGGTGAGTCCACAGCCCCAGGCAGCCCTGCAGGAGCAGGCAGATGAGCCGGTTGCCCAGGGCGCAGCTCCCCATCTTGAGCTGAAAGGGGGGTCAGGGTGGAACCTGGACATGTGGGTGCCTCACCACCCTCCTCCTTTGCCCTGATCTCACCGAGTGGGAGCTGAGCTAGGAGTCCAGGAAGCTGTCTGCCTCCCATTACCCCTCTAGTTCCCCAGCACCTCCATTTGTCCTCGCAGGGAGCTCCTGCCTGGCTTGGCTGGGTCCTTCTTGCCCTCAGACCTGGAGCCAGACTTGGACAGCCTCCTGCGAGGCATTGCCAAGGCGGGTAAGAGACAGGGGGGCCCTGGGGAACCTTTGGGTCCCCTGATCTCCCTCTAAAGCTCAACACCCCTAGGCATCCTTGTACACCCATGGGCTCCTCTGCAGCCCCCAGTGTCCCACCCTGCACCACACTTAAACTCCCTGTGCACATCTGAGGTCCCTGATCCCTTTCTGAGGCACCTTTCTGGGCTTCCCCCAACAACAATCCCAAGACTCACTGTCTCACTGCAGTTTGCAGTGTGTTATCTGAGCCCAGGGCCACCTCTCCTATCCGGCATTTCCCTGTGTCTCTGGGAACTCTCTTGTCCCTGCTGTTCTTCCCACATTCCCCCATCTACCCATGCTCCCTCAGATGATGGGTCTCCCTGCAGACTTCTGTGCCCTCCCAGTACTGGTCCCCCTAACACCTCTTTCCCTGTCAGATCTCCTCTATCCTCACCAATCTGGGGTTCTCCCGTTCCTCCTATTCAGGGTATCCACTGTCCCTCCAAAGCCAGGGTCCTCCCATCCCCAATATGGGGGGCCTCCCATCCCCTGAAGATCTCAGGTTCTTTCCCCCACATCCTGGGTCCCATTGCTAGGTCTCAGGTCCCACATACTCCTCACCCAGCCTCTGCCTTCTGCACACAGGTCTCTTCCCCAACCTGGTTCTACTGGACCCAGCCGTGACTGCCCAGACCCTACGCTTGGCTCTGCCTTCCACTTGGACATCCCAGCCTTCAACCCCAGTGACCTGGTGCCCAGCCCAAGGTCCTTCCCAGCCCCCAGCCTCCTGGTTCCCAGCCCTGTGGCAGTTTCTGGCCCATCACGTGGAAGACCTAGGCCCTCTGGAGGGGCTCCCTCTCATCCCCCTGTCCCCACTGGATGCCCCCAGTGTCCGCCTGGCTCCACTGATACCCCAGTCTGGTCTTATCTTCCAGGCATGGGAAGACCAGTGCCTGCCACCTGCTGTGGCCTCTGTCCTGGAGGTCCTGGGTTGCTCGGTGGTGCAGCCGGGCACATGGCACCGCTCCCTGTCCCACTATATCCTTCCTCCATCTCCCCTCAATGCCTTGCGGGCCCTGGGCAGGCAGGGGGTTGCAGTTGCTGCCTCCCGCCTGGCCTCGCTGCCCACTGCGGATGTGGTCACCCTCCGGCTCTATCTGGCAGATGTCCCATCCCTGACAGAGCAGGACAGGGCCACACTGGCTGCCCTGCCCCTCTTCAGCGCACTGCCCTGCTTGGCCACCCCGCAGCCCACGGAGCTGGTACCAGCTGGTGCCACTCCAGTGCTGGAGCCAGAGCTGGAGCTGCCCAGAGACGTGGTGCTGCCAGGGGCCATGTTGCAGTGCCGGGATGAAGTTGATCGGCGGCTCCTGGGAAGGCTCCAGAGGTCTTTCATCAGTGCAGCCCACATGGCACTGGAGGCCATCAGAGCTGTGGCCCAGGGTGCCTATGCAAGGCGGACAGCTGAGACACAGGCTTTGCTGCTCTGGGTGCTGCGGCATGGAGACATCCTCTTCGCAAAGAGCCCCCAACTCCAGCAAGCCTGCAGCAGGCTGGCCTTCCTGGAGACCCCCAATGGCCCCATGTGCCCACAAGACCTCTATGACCCCTGTGAGAGCACCTTGCAGGCTCTGCTGGGCCCTGAGCGCTTTCCTCCTGCCGTCTTCCACAGTCCACCTGTCCTCCATGCCTTGCGAATCCTGGGCTTGCGGCATGGTGAGGGGTGCCTGGTGCCTTCAGACATCCTGCAGGCTGCAGCAAGTGTGAGTCAGGATGATGCAGTGGGTCAGGACAGGGCTCAGGCACTGATCAAAGTCTGCAACTGCCCCAAGGCACTAGCTGGTTTCAGGGCTGCAGAGCTTAGGCAGCTCCAGGCCCTGCCATGGGTGCCTCATTTCAAGTGCACTGGAAACCCTGGGCAGCTCTTTCTGCCCCCCAAGGAGCTGCGATCCACCCAGTACCAGCCCCTGGTGGGGCTTGCCATGCACCTGACTGATGCTTTTGAGCCAGAGGCAGAGAAGATGCTGGGGCTGAGCCAGATCCCACCGCCAGAGAAAGTGTGGGAGCAGCTGAGACAGCTGGCAGGGTGCCGGAACATGGGTGAGGTAGGTTCTGCACTCCATCCTGTCTACCGGCACATGCAGGAAAACTTGAAGACCTTTGGGACTGCCCCGGAGGATGCTGTGGTGTGGACCGGGGCTAGGTTTGTCCTGCCATGTGATGCCGTGCTGGGCTATCCTGAGGAGCTAGAGATGGAGCTGGGGATGCTGGTGCCCCGGGTGCCCCCTGACTTCCAGCCCTACAGCTGCCTCTTCAGGGCTTGGGGGGTGGCAACGAGGGTGAGTGAGGAGAGGGTGGTTGCAGCCCTGTGCTGTCTTGGGCAGGACATAGACGCACGCAGCTCCAGAGCTGGCACTGCAGTGGAGCTTCAGGTGGCTGTAGCTGTTCTGGAGTGGCTTAAGAGCCGGGGACACCGAGGCGAGGGCACGGTGCCAGTTCCTGTGAGGATCCTGGATGGCTCAGGCTTTGCCCTCCGCCCGGCTGCCTCTACTGTGTACCTGGACATGGAGCTGGAGGCAGAGGAGGATGTCCAGGAGGTGGTGCATGAGGCAGTACCATCCAGCACAGCCGTATTCTTTGGCGCGGAGCTGTTCAGTACGCGGGTGCTGGGGCCGGAGCCATTCACAGCCTGCAGCCTCTCAGAGCCCATCACCTTACGGCTTCGCAACATCCTCCGGGAGTACGGTGAGGAGGGCGACCTCTTCACAGAGATCGTTCAGAATGCCGAGGATGCTGGAGCTACTGTGTGCCGCTTCCTCCTGGACCTCCGACGCTGCAGAGAAACCACCTCTAGGTTGCTAGACCCTGGCATGGCTGCCTGCCATGGCCCAGCCCTCTGGGCCTACAACAATGCCCTGTTCACAGAGGAAGACCTCCATAATATCACACGGATTGGGGCTGCTACGAAGGAGGGCCAGGCAGGCAAGATTGGGCGCTTTGGGCTGGGCTTCAGCTCTGTCTATCGTGTCACTGATGTGCCAGCAGTGCTGAGTGGGGAGACACTGCTCATCTTTGATCCCAACGGAACCCATCTGGGCAAGCACATCCCCAGTGCCGGCTGCCCTGGTATCCGCCTGGACTTCTCCAGCCGACCCCGCATCCTCCGTGCCTTTGCTGAGCAGTTCTGGCCCTACCATGGTATCTTTGGGTGCCACCTGCCTGAGCCAGGATGCTTTCCAGGGAGCCTTTTCCGCCTGCCTTTTCGCACTGAAGAGGAAGCTGTGACATCACAGATTTGCTCAGAGGCCTTTGGAACAGAGCGCATCCAGTCCCTTGGCACCAACTTCCTTGGCTCTAACCGGCTCCTGCTGCTCTTCCTGCGGAAGGTGAGGGAGATGTCCCTGGAGATACTGCCAGACACAGCCACCTCTGTGGAGGATACCATGCATCTGGCCATACTGCAACGACAGGAGATCCGAGACTTGGGTACCCCTGGGGACCTTCCAAGCTGGGCAGCCATCGAGCAGCTCACAGCCTGTGAGGACGCATCCAAGACCACATGGCACTACCTAGTTTTGGTGTGTCAGGGTGATGGGGAGTTGCTGGAACTGTTTCACCGGAACACACAGGCAGGGCTCCATGCTCTGCCTCCCATGGCTGGTGTGGCCCTTCCCCTTGCTCTTACTGCAGATGGCAAATGGTCGCCGCATCTGGGTGCTGAGGAGGGGCAAGTTTTCTGCCACCTTCCCATGCCAATTGCCTCAGGGCTGCCAATCCACGTGCACGGGGCCTTCAGCATCCTCTCAAACCGCAAGGGGCTGTGGGACATGGCAGAGCGGGGTGAGTGGAACCGACTGCTGCTCCGCAATGCTGTGCCAGTTGCCTGGCTCCAGGCGCTGGACCACCTCCGCACCATGCACGAGGCAGGTGAGTTGAAGGATTATGAATATCATGTCTTCTGGCCGGACGCTAGCACTGCCCGTTACCCCTTTACGGAGGCTGTGACTGGTTTCTACCAGGCTGTGGCAGCCAGTAATGGCCCCAGGCTCTTTTCTGATGGCTGCTCATGGTGCTCACTGCAGGATGCCCGCTTTCTGCATCACACTGTGGTCAGACACCCCAAGCTGGGTGCTGTGGCAAAGCATGTCTTTGCTACCACCCTGCCCCACCCCCTGTTAGCTGTGACCTTGCCAGAGCACGTGCAGAGGGGCCTTGGGAAGGCAGTGGATGCTGGCACCTATGACTGGCCCCGCTTTTACTGTGAGCTTGTGCTTCCCAACTTGGAAAACCTCTCTGTTGTTGACCGGGACTCTCTGCTTCTCCATGCACTGGATATGTCCCATGATGATGTGGACAAAGTGCTGCAGACAGTGCCCTGCATTCCCGTCACCCCTCAAGGCCGCCTGCAGCTCATCAATTGCCTGGTGCATCCCAGAGGTCGCATTGCCTCCTTATATGATCCTAAGGATGGGCGCTTCCCCACTGGAGATGCGTTCCTTTCCCCAGAAAGATTAAACCAACTGGAAAGGCTGGGCATGGCTAAAGACACAGTCACCCTCTCAGAGCTACTGGAGCGGGCAAAGACAGTGCAGCTTATCTGGACCAAGGACCATGCCCAGGGCTACCAGAGGGCTGCCTGCATCCTTGAGCTGCTTCGGGAGGCAGAGGAGCAGAGCGTGACCAACCCCACGCAGGCAACTTTCCAGACTGTGCCCTTCCTCCCTGCTACACTGCCCACTGGTGAACATGTGCTGTTGCCAGCTGCCCAGCTCTACCATCACTTCCATGCCCCACTACTGGGACTCATCCACCCTGTCTTGGCTCCTAAAGTGCTGGGAAACAACTTCAGCTTCTCTGATGAGGCTGCATCCTTCTTGGGGCTGAACCGGGACCCACCAGCAGCTACAGTCCTTGAGCAGCTGCAGGCACTGAGCCGTACCTCCAACACTCTCCCTTTGGAGAAGCTGCAGGACAGCGCAAACTGCTGCTACAGGTACCTGAACACGCTGCTCCAGAGAGATCACTCCAGCTGGGGTGAGGTGGCTTCTGCAGTGGCCCAAGAGGAGCCCTTCATCTTGGTGGGCTCCTGCTTTGTGCCAGTCATGGCTGTGGCTGAGACACTGTCATTTGAGGCTGTCCCATACCTTCATCAGCTCCCAGAGCAGTACCGGCCCTACAGGCGACTCTGGGAGTGTGTGAGGCTGCGCCGCACGTTCACTTGGGACGATTATGCCCGAGTGCTCTGCATCCTGGCAGAGATGCATGCTGGGGAGCCACTGCCTGCCACAGAGCTGGCTCTGGCCTTGCGGCTGGTGTCCTCTGGCTTGATGGCAGACGACAAAAAGCCAGATGCCTACCAGACCCAGCAACTCTTCCTACCTGACCAGGAGGGCATTTTGCGTCCACGGGACAAACTCCACTTCAATGATACGCCATGGATGCCAGTGGACAGAGATGTCCTGCTGTGCCATGAACAGCTGTCCCGAACCACAGCCCTGCACTGTGGGGTGCCTACCACACGCCACCAGGCAATAGAGAGGAGCCGCCTGCTCACTGCAGACCTGAGCCTCTGGGCACAGCCATTTGGTGCCCGTGAAGACTTGCCCACACGGCTGAAGAACATCTTGGGTGAATACTCAGCATCTGCTCGTGATATGGTGATAGAGTTGCTCCAGAATGCAGACGACGCTGGTGGAAGGTTTGTGCACTTTGTGTGGGACCGCCGGCAGCACCCAGTGAATTCCACTTTCAGTGAGAACTGGAACTCCCTGCAGGGCCCTGCCCTCTGCATCTACAATGACAGACCCTTCCAGCAGCAGGACATTGATGGCATTCAGCAGCTGGGGGTGGGTGGCAAGCAAGGCCGGCAGGATGTCACAGGCAAATATGGCCTTGGCTTCAACACTGTCTTCCACTTTACTGACTGCCCAGCCTTCCTTACTGGAGACAGTGCATTGTGTGTTTTTGATCCTCATCTCCACTATGTGCCTGGAGCCACAATTGAGAGTCCTGGTGGGATGTTTGCTGTCAACCCTGAATTCAAGAGGACCTTTCCAGACATTTATGGCACCTTCCTGCCCTCCCTCTTCAACCTGAACGAGGGTGTCCTTTTCCGGCTGCCCCTCCGCACTGCATCTAGGGCTGTCATGTCCAAGGTGTCTGGCATGGTTGTGCGGGACCAAGACATATTGGACATGAAGATAGTACTGGCTGAGGAAGGTGAGGACTTGGTGCTCTTCCTCCGGCACCTCCACACGGTGATCTTCTCTGAGATTCCCCCAGATGGGGACCGCTTGTTGCAGAGGCTGTGGGTGTCCACAGAGCTGACAGATGCTGATGCAGAGCGGAGACAGAGTTTTCAAGCAAGATTGAGCCAAGCTGCAGATCGGAACAGCCCCACCTCTGTCTCCTATATCATGACAGTCAAAAGCAGCAAGGCCAAGGACAGCACCGTGTGGAGGGTGACTTCCCAAACCGGGGTGCAGGAGGGGGCTGAGGAGTCTCCAGTGCCTGGGCGGCTGCCCTATGGTGCTGTGGCTGGCTGCCTGAAGCCATTGGTCTTCAAGAAAGTTGTGAGCAAAGCTTTCTGCACTCTCCCACTGTCACTGACCACAGGGCTGCCTGTGCACATCAATGCCAACTTCTCTGTGGATGCAGCCAGACGACATCTCCGCCAGGACCCAGGCAACACAGAGGCAGCCTGGAATGGCTACTTGCTACGGCACGTGGTGGCTCCGCTATACTGTGCCTTTCTCATCAGGCAGTGGAAGGCCATGGGGCCTGAACGGCTCCAGTTCAAGTCCCTGGACATCTGCCAGCAGTACCTGACCTCTCGTTACCTCCGGTTCTTCCCTACTGTGACAGAGACAACACCTACATTTCAGGGCATGGTAAGGGATGTCTATAGGCACCTCAGTCATGCACGCCTGCCCCTGGTGCCTGTGTACCACATGAAGCCCTCTGACAATATGGTGACGCTGACCTGGGCATCTCCAGGTTGTGGGGATGTGCTAACAGAGCCATACTTCCTCTTCACGATGCCTGAGCCAGATCTCCAGGAGGTGCTGCAGCACCTGAACATGAACCTGGTGCCACCATTTCACCACCTGTGGCAGATCTATAATGAGTTTAAAGACCACGTGGAGGTTGTTGCCTTGGAGCCAGCCTCTCTCCGGCGCTTCCTCAAGGCCTTGGCACTCCCTGTGCCCTGTATGTTAGCTGAGACACCCTTGCGGACCCCGAACAGCTGCTCCATCCTGCTGAAACACTGCCTGGAGCCCATGAATGTGAACAAGGCAGAACTAGAAGGCTTGCCTTTGCTGGTCACACAAGATGGATGTCTAAATGCCTTCAGCATCCACCACCCAATCTTCAACAACACCTTTGCCCACCTCTTTCCCCACCACTGCCATCTCTTTGCCAACAGCTTAATTTCTACCTTGACCCCGCCTTGCTATGTGAAGGAGCTTGGCCTTCTGGAGGCCACACCACTCATCCAAGAGACACTGGGTCAGCTGAACTGCACCAAAGAGAGGGAGAAGTGGCTCAAGAAGCTGTGGAAGTTCTTCAGCACTGTGGTCTACACAGCCACAAATACTGGAAAGAAGCTGGAGGCAAACATGAAGTCATTCATGGATCATCTTCAGGATGTAGCTGTGCTGCCTGTTCAGGGGAACAAGACAGGCTCAATGCACCTACGGCCACTATCATCTCTCCACAAAGTTCTTTTTGAGTGTAACACAGATGTGGCCAAGGTGCTGCACAAACTGGGCATACCTGTGCTCCAGTTGTCCCTGCTGCCTTTGGACTTTGCCTACCACTGCCTGCAGGAAAGAACACTGCAGGCCACAGAGCCCAGCGCTGTGGTGGCCCATTTGGCGGACTCCAGAGCTGATCTCTGCTGGAAGGACTTAAAAGAGTGGGATGTGACTCGCCTGCTGCACTTTGTGCAGGGAAAACTGGATTCAGTGGCACTGAAGCAGCTCCAGCTCCTGCCTCTCTTTCAAAAGTATGATGGGGGCTACGTAGCTGTGGCACCCTACCGCACGGTGCTGGTGCTCAGCAGGCAGTTCCCAGCACTGTCCCAGGGTGCCAAAACCCTGTACAAGCTGGAGAAGGATATGTTGCTGCTCACAGCAGACAAGATCCACGAGCAGCTGGCCAAGGATCTGCAGTGGGAGCTCACAGATGAACAGCAGCTCTTCATGACTGTTGTGCTACCCCGGCTGTCCAAGCTCACAGCACAAGAACTTATGGAAGCTTTGCGCTTGTTCTTTTCCCTGAGACTCTTTGAGTTCGAGGAAGAGGTTGTGGCAGCATTTCGGACTGTGGCCTTTATACCCGATGCCCATGGAAAGCTGCACCTGGCCTCCTACTTCTATGAGAAGACGCCCTCCTTCTGCACTCTGCAGCTCCAACACCGCTTTGTGCCTGAATCTTTCTTTGTGAAACTAGGTTGCAACTTGGAAGCTGCTAAGTCCTTCCTGCGTAAGGCAGGTGTCCGCACCAGCCTCTCTGTGGAAGATTTTGTGGCGCTGGCGCAGGAGATAGAGCAGGAAGCCACTCAGGCTAGGTTCCACACTGAAGACCTGCTGATGCGACAGCAGGAGATGCTCCAAAAGCTTGGCACCCTGTTGGATAATCCCTTGTCAGAGGATTTACTGAGGCAAATTGCCTCAATCCACTTCCTGCCTCCACTGGACATCCCCCCAAACTTGATAAATCTCCACCCCCCTTTTGCAGCCTGCACTAAGCCCGTGGCCCTGAAGGGCAGTGTTTACTACTGCCAAAACGTGGCTGAGCTCCTGTGGACATCAGCCACCATCCTGCCAAGGTCCTTTGCACTCAAGCAGGATCTTCTGGAGGCCATGGAAGTCCTTGTAGAGATACCCACTGCCCTGGTGGTGGCCAACCTGGAGCAGATGTGCAGGGCAGCCTGCCACACACCACAGCAGGTGAACACACGGGCCAGCGTGCTCAAGAAAGTGTACGACTTCTTGCAGACCCATCTGAAGGAGGTGGATGCAGGACGCCTCGCTCAGCTGCCTGTGGTGCTGGCCAGGTCAGGGCACATGGCCATGCCATGGCAAGTGGTGACATCACTGCCAAACGAGGCTGATTTTTACCCCTATCTCCTCAAGCCTGACCACCACATAGCTGTCTATGGAGACCTCCTGCAACACCTTGGGGTGGTCCTGTACCCAACGCTGACTCACTACAGCCATGTCCTGGCCCAAATCCACCAGGAGAGCCGTGTCAGTAGGACCCTCAACACTACCCAGAAGAAGACAGTCCTGCTGGCCACACAGCACTTCTTCCAACTGCTGCAGGATGCACAGGAGCCCCCTGATTTCTCCAGTGTGGCTGAGCTGTACTTGCTGAGCACTGCTGACTGCCTAGAGTCATCCCACAGCCTGTACTTCAATGACTGCGTGTCCTCAAGTACCGCGAGGGCCTTGGGGAAGACCTTTGTGTTTATGGCTGAACTGCCAGGGATCAGGTGTAGTGCCTGGTGGCTGCTGCAAAAGCTACCACAGCACCTGCGGCCACGGGCCTTCTCAGAGGTGACAGAGCAGCAGCTGGAGGAGGGCAGTCCGCGGCCATGTCGCCACGGTTCTCACTGCTCTGTGCAGAGGCGTCTGCAGACCCTCCTGGTATCACCATGGTTTAGGATTGGGCTGGAGTCCCTGCTCCGGTGGCAGAGCCACAAGGCTGTGATGAGAATAGAGGGGGATGGTGGATTTGCAATGGAGCAGCTGAAAGTGCAGTGCTGTGAGGACATCCGCACTGTGCTGGTCCACTGTGGTGCAAAGGTGGAGGGCAGCTCCCAGTCACGCGTCGTCCATGTGTGCTCAGCTAGCGGTGCCCAGCGGCTCCTGTACATCCAGCATGCAGATATGGTGCTGGGCCGGCACCAGCTGAGGATCCTGGAGATGCTAGTGCAGGAGATCAATATCATCCTGGGTGGACAACTGGGGGCACCCGCCTTGTCAGTGCTGCGTGAAATGCTGGTCTGCCAGGAGCCACGAGACGTGGCCTTAGTTCTGGAGGAGAATGATGTGGCACAGGTGGGTGCTGCACCAGAGCCAGAGGAATTTGTGGCACCAGAGTTGGAGAAGAGGTTACAGAAGGAGACTGTGGCAGAGGGGAAGGATTGGCACAACCTGACGCCAGAGGTAAATGATGATGTGGATCACAGCCTGACAACCTTGGGGCAGCAGAGTGCTGTCAAGCGGTCAAAGGTGTTGCAGAACCCCTCCAACACTGCAAGTGCTGCCCAGCACCACCACTGGGGACAGGAAAGCCATGGCTTCTGGTTGTGCAATAAAGAGGCCATGGCCCTGACTCCGTCCATCCCAGAGGCCCAGCGGTGGCTGCAGCAGGCCCAGAGTGACCTGCAGGCAGCCCACAATGACATCAGGCACTGCTGTCCCAACTGGGTCCTCTTCAAGGTGCACCAGGCCCTAGAGAAGGCGCTGGTGGCTGCTGTACTTTGCCATGGTGAGGCCTTAGAGACCTCAGTGGGCCTGGTGGAGCTGGCCCAATGGCTAGAGGCAGCAGAGCCAAAGCTGAGGGGCTTGGCAGAGGATGTGGAGTGGTTGTGTGGCTGTGGCATGGATGGCAAGGCCACACAGTACCCAAATTACCACCCCTTCCCCATGACCCCGAAGGAGGCCTTCCACAGTGTGGATGAGGAGGGGGTACTGAAGCGGGTGCAAGGAGTGGTGGGGAGGCTGCAGGACCACGTGGACGGACGGTGAGGATGTCCCCACAGAGGGGCACTGGTAGCTTGGCCACAGGACTACCACGGACCCACCAGACACCCACCATGGACCTGTTGTGGACTCACTATGGACTTTCCACAAACCTGCCACAGGCAATTCCAGACTCTCCAGCCCTGCAGAACTGGGCTGGACTAAGGTAGGAGGGAGCTGGAGGCAGACAGGGGGCCTAGGCCATTGAAAATCATGTGCTGTTGGCATGCCTGCAGAGTGGGAAAATAAAGTACAATAACAAATGTTGCAGTGCTGGTAGACCCTTCATTAACACTATGGTCAGGGGACATGGAGAGGTCATGAGTGACTGGAGGTGTGTAGAAGGTGAAGGTGCCACTAGGGACCGGCCACTTCATACAACTGAGCCTGCTGGTTCAGTCAGTTTTCCACTCTCTTCACCACTCACTTAGTCCATATCTCACCAGTCTGGCTATAAGGAGACTACGTGACTGTTGAATATTTTGCTCATGTCAGGTAAACACCACCACTGATCTCCCATTATTCACAGAGCCACTCATTTCATTGCAGAAGCTGATCAGATTGGTCAGGCATGATTTCTCCTTGGTAAATCTAGGCCGGCCATTCCCAATCCCCTTCCCTCGTAGGTGCTTGAAAGTGGGTCCCAGAGGGATTCGTTTCATCACCTTCCCAGGGAGTGCAATGGGGCTGACTATCCTGTAGTTCCTCAGACCCTCCTTTGTGTCCATCTTGAAGACTGGTGTAACGGTCCTTCCAGTTCTCTATTGCCATGATTTTTCAAAGATGATAGCTCCCTTAGCACCCTCTGGTCCTATGAACTAGTGTACATCCAATTGGTTCAAAAGCTACCATTGGTTCTTCCAGTTCCCCTACCGCTTCCATAGGAATGTCTTTACATTCCTCCTGGATAAGCTGATTCTTCTTCCACATTTTGGGTACTTCCTTTCTGATCTGAGGTTTGTCAGGAGTTCCCTGTTCATCTGGTCTCTTGTCATCCAGGGCTGTGATGAGCTCTTCACCTAGCTAAATTCTCTCATTTTAAATTACACCTTCAACCCTCAACCTTCACATCCTCAGCCACTTCTTGTTGTGCGTTTTCAGATCAAGAAGTCCTCATTCAGATCAAAGATCACCAAAAATGAGTGGATTATCCAGATTGGGCAAGTTTCAGCTTAGGTCTGTTATCATTAATGTAAGAGTTGAGCTATGGATCTCACAGAAACAGTTTCAGCCCTTTTTTAGGGAGGAAGTAAATTGTTCCCAGTTCCCACAAAATATGGGCTCATATGGTTTGAAGAACAGTCTTCAAATAATCTCTAAATCCCAGCTTTCAGCTTCCTTGGAGTACTCCTTTCCACAATACATTTACAGATTCAGAGTGGTAGGGGTTGGAAAGGACCTCTAGAGATCATCTAGTCCAACCCTCCTGCCAGAGCAGGATCACCTAGGAACAAGTCCAGGTGGGTTTGGGATCTCTGCAGAAAAGGAGACACCACCACCTCTCTGGACAGCCTGTCCCAGGGCTCTGTTACCCTCACAGTGAAGAAGTATTTCCTCATGTTCAGGTTGAACCTTCTGTTTTCCAGTTTATGGCCATTGCCCCTTGTCCTGTCACTGGACACCACTGAGAAGAGCCTGGTCCCATCTTCCTGACACCCACCCTTTAGATACTGATCAACACTGATAAGACCCCCCCTTAGCCTCCTCTTCTCCAAGCTAAACAGCCCCAGCTCTCTCAGCCTTCCCTCATATGGTCGGTGCTCCAGGCCCTTAATGATCCTAGAGGCCCTGCGCTGAACCCTCCCCAGTAGTTCCTTGTCCTTCTTGAACTGAGGAGCCCAGAACTGGACACAATACTCCAGGTGAAGCCTCACCAGCACAGAGTAGAGGGGGAGGATAACTTCCCTCAACCTGCTGGCCATGCTCTTCTTAATACATTCCAGCATGCCATTGGCCTTCTTGGCCGCGAGGGCAGACTGCTGGCTCTTGATCATCCTGTTGTCCACTAGGACTCCAAGGTCCTTTTCCCTAGAGCTGCCCTCCAACAGATCAGCCCTCAGCCTGTGCTGATATATGGGGTTGTCCTTCCCCAGATGCAGCACTTTACACTTGCCCTTACTGCATTTCATTAGATTTTTCTCACACCGAGCTCTCCAGCCTTCTAGTGTGGCAGCCACTCCTCCCAGTCTTGTATCATCAGCAAACTGATGATCCCTTCGTCCAGGGAATAGATTGGATAGGGCTGGACCCAGCACTGACTTGTGGGGGATGCCACTGGTCACAGGTCTCCAACTAGACTCTGCCCCACTGACCACAACTCTCTGAGCTCTTTCCTTCAGCCAGTTCCCGATCCACCTCACCGCCCAACGGTCCAGTTCACACTAATCTTGCCATGGGAGACCATGTCAAAAGCTTTGCTGAAGTCAAGGTAGATCACATCCACTGCCTTCCCCTTGTCTATCCATCTTGTGATGCCATCATAAGAAGCTATCAGATTGCATGAGTCTAGCATGGCCCCTATACAGATGACATCCACTGTCACCAAAACCAGTACTGCTTTTTCTTTAACAACCTCTGGTGAGGGGGAGCATGGAACATTACATTTTTTTCCCAGGTATGACATGAACAGAAATCACTGCCAAATCTTCCTGAATATGTCCAGACAAGCATCAAAATCACTACCTGCTTGAATACATGGTGATCAGTGGCACAAAGGCTAGTTGGAGGCCAGGAACTAACAGTGTACCCCAGGAGACAATACTGGATCCAGTTCTTTTTAATACCTTCACTGATGATCTGGATGAAGGGGCAAAGTGTGCCTTCAGCTAGTTTTCTGACAACATAAAACTGCAAGGAGTAGCTGATACAGCCAAATCTCCAGCTCCCTCAATCTCTTATAATTCACTGAGTCTCCCTCCTCTAGTTATTGTGAGTCACCATTTTCCCAGGTAGACATTTTATGTTGATAGTTTCTTCCTCTTCTGTGGTGGGGTGACCCTGGCTGCAGCTCAGGTGCCCCCCAAAGCTGCTCCATCCCTGCCCTCCTTAACTAGACAGGGGAGGAAAGGTGTCACGAACGGCTCGTGGGTCGAGATAAGGGCAGGGGGAGATCGGTCACCAGTTACCATCATGGGCAAAACAGACTAAACTTAGAAATTAATGTAATTTATGACCAAGCAAATCAGAGTACAGCAATGAGAAATTAAACCAAATCTTAAAACCTCCTCCCAACCCTCCCCCCACCCGTCCCTTCTTCCCTTCACCCACGATCTCTCCCTGCCCCCCCAGCGGCACAGGGCACGGGGATGGAGGTTATGGTCAGCCCATCCCACGGTGTCTCTGCTGCCCCGTCCCCCTCAGGGCAGGACCCCTCACACTCTGCCCTGCTCCAGCCTGGGGTCCCCCCCACGGCAGACAGGCCCCCCCCACTGCTCCAGGGTGAGTCCTTCCCAGGGGTGCAGCCCTTCCCCAGCTGCTCCCGTGGGTCCCTCCCCAGGGTGCAGCCCTTCAGGAGCAGCCTGCTCCAGCGGGGGTCCCCCATGGGGTCACCAGTCCTGCAGCAACCCTGCTGCGCCGTGGGCTCCTCTCCTCACGGGGCCACAGGTCCTGCCAGGAGCCTGCTCCAGTGCGGGCTGCCCACGGGGTCCCAGCCTCCTTCAGGGGTCTGCCCCTGCTGCGGCGTGGGGTCCTGCACAGGCCACAGGGGAATCTCTGCTCCCCATCACCCCTCCCTGGGCTGCAGGGGGACAGCCTGCCTCCCCAGGGGCTGCCCCACGGGC
>VWZZ01006598.1:5916-40728 GCA_013399095.1 Psophia crepitans | reverse complement strand
CTCCGTTACCCCAGAGGCGCTGCCACCATCACTGATGGGCTCGACCTTGGCCAGCAGCAGATCCATCCTGGAGCCAGTTGGGGTTGGCTCTGTCAGATATGAGGGAAGTTTCTAGCAGATTCTCACAGAAGCCGCCACCCCTGTGTGTCCCCGCTACCAAAACCTTGCCACACAAATGCAAAACATCTTCCCATTTCTCTTGGACAGAGAGGGCATTCTTGTCATCTATGTCCCAGACTTCTACAATAATATTTTCTTCCGCCATTTTCCCCTGCTTTCCTTTCCCTATTCCATTGTCTTTGGCCAAATCCCACACCTGGCTTTCCTCTTCCTCTACCTCTCCCGCTTACTTGCAAGTTTTTTGCCCATGCAGCTGCCAGTAACTTGGCTTGCTGTTCATTTGCTTTCCTCCTCTTTTTCACTTACTCTGCTTCCTGCCTTTCCTCTCAACCATCATATACGATCACTGCCACATTTTAATTTTTCTGCAAATTTTCTCCTTGCCAGCCCCACATGTGCTCTTCAAAATATTTTCGTGTGCCAGGAGCAGCTTGATCCACAAAAACATTAATTGCTAGCACATCATTAAAATTTCGTGGGGGTCATTCCTCCATATTTTAACAGGACTTCTCAGAGTCATCCCCACAAGTCACTTCAGGTATTCATCTAATTGCTGCCTACACTCTTGTACTATGGTCCAATTTACCCCTAGTTCACCACATGCTCTAACTGCCTCCATTAGGTTCTGGAGTCCTGTTTGACAAGCTGCTGTATCTTCTGCATTATTATAATCCCAATGTGGATCATTCACCAGCCAGGAGTTTTGATTTCCTCTGGCCTGTTGTGCCAGTTCTGCATCTTTATTGATTGTCCAATTCCGCACTGCGCTGGGGCGGCCTCACCTCCAGTGCTGGGGGCAGGTTTGGGCGCCACAGCACAAAAAGGGCATAAAACTGTTGGGGAGTGTCCAGAGGAGGGAACAAAGGTGGGGAAGGGTCTGGAGGGGCAGGCGTGTGAGGAGAGGCTGAAGGCCCTGGGCTGGTTCAGCCTGGAGAAGAGGAGGCTGAGGGCAGAGCTCATGGGGCCTCCAGCTTCCTCCCGAGGGGGAGCCAAGGGGCAGGCGCTGATCTCCTCCCTCTGGGGCCCAGCGACAGAACCCCAGGGAACGGCCTGGAGCTGCCCCAGGGGAGGGTTAGGGTGGGCATCAGGAGCAGGTTCTTCCCCCAGAGGGTGGTGAGGCCCTGGCACAGGCTCCCCAGGGCAGTGGTCACCGCCCCGAGCTGGGCTGAGTTCAAGCAGCGTCTGGCCAACGCTCTCAGCCATCTGCTGTGATGGGGCTGGGCCTGTGTGGGGCCAGGGGTTGGGCTGGTGGGCCTTAGGGGGCCCTTCAAACTCGGCATATTTCTATTCTATTCTCTTCTACACTATTCTATTATATTTGATTCGATTCGATTTGATTCTATTCTATTATCTTTTCCCCTCATCCAGCCAAAATAATTCTCTTAAAAGCACAGGAGTGTCACCTCGGGTTGTATCCAGTACATACGCTGGTAAAATAGCTGAGCATATTTCTCAGCATCCTCCCTAAGCCTTGGCCTTTTGCTGTCCCAGAAGGCTGAGTCACCAGGGTTCCAAAGTTGGTTGGTAAATACCAGCAGCACAGGGGTGCTCAACCTGCCCCCCCAGAGCTGCATGGCAGGGTGAGGGAAAACACTTGAGACTGTAGGACAGAGTATGGCAGTGGGAGGGCTAGAAGAAAGAGAGGGAGTATTAGTTGTGTAAGGTGGAATAGATGCAGTTGGAGTCTTTTAGGGTACCAGTGTCTTCCATGGCAAGCAATACCTTTGGTAGGGCTCCTTCATTTCATGCCTTCTACCTGGGTGTTTCTTCTCCCAGGCCCAATCACCCCAGTAATCCACTTGTTCTGGACATCTATGCTCTAGATGGTGCCGCAGGAAGGTACGTTTCTGTTGGTCAAAGTTCCCTGCCGTGGCTAGCTTCTGCTGGGCTACCATCTCTAGCTATCGACAGCCAACGTTCCAGACACAAAGTAACCGCACGCTTTTTTGACAAACTTGCACTACCATAAATTCCAGCCACGCACCACAAACAGCTGCAGCAAGTATGTTCAGCAAATCTGCTGCGGTAAATTCAACACTCGCCCTTCGGTGCCTCCCACTCCAAAGGTCCCAGGTGAACTCAACTGCTGTCAGCAGCTGGATGAGGATCTGAAGGTGGTGGCCTGTGGTCCCATCTGCGCTGCCAAAATGCTAAAGAAGTTACTTCACCCTGGGTTTTTAGCATAGTTAACCTTTTAAGAGATGCAAGTGCATTACCTCATCATAGGGTAACATCTGCTGAAATAGATTCCAACTGCATTTCATTTGTGTTCGGCAGTCTAAATGTCCTGACAGTTTTCATAAAAAACCAAGCCCCTAACATCTCAGAATCGTTCCTGGAGTCAGATTTCTGAATACTGAGGACAGCTTTCCTACTAGCTGAAGGCCTGAGAGGCTCAGTGTGCCTGGTGCTCCGAGTGCTGCAGTGCCGCTTGCGCCACGGGCACGAGGACTTGGTGATCCCCTGTGGTTACACAGCAATTCCAGCCAGCTTGCTGGGTGCTTGGAGCGGCACTTCCAGTCATCCTGTGCTTCGTTGTGCAGGCTGCTCGGAAGCCTGCCAGCTGGAGCAGCTCAGCTTTTCCTACCGTCGAGCTAGGGAGTCTTTTTGCCAAGGTTTCCGAAGGAGGAAAGGCAGCTTCTCTGAGGTTAGATTGCCCCACCCGCCCTTCTAGTCTTAAGAGATGACCAGTGGATGCTGGAGATAACAGTAACCAACAGCTTGTCAGCCGAGGTGCTGGAGGGAGGGAAATGTTACCTTCAGAAAAGCAAGAGTATTGGAGTTGGTTGTCAAAGCTGAAACTGCTCAGAGAGGTGTTTTTGTAACATGTATGAAAATGTAGTACAAGATTTACCAAATAACGTTGTAACTACCCTGCCATTTGAAGGGTTACCAAACCCAGAACACTTGGACGTGCAAATTATGTACCCAAGTAGCTTCTAGAATACTTTTTTTTTTTTAATTCAAGCTCTGGGTTTTTTTCCTGTTTTCTGCCACAACATTAGTTGTTTAAATGAAGCATTTCTTCCTGCAGAAGCTGTTTAAACCAGCACGACACCAGCAGCCTTACCACAGTCAGCATTTACAACTTCACAGCATGTATCCAAGTCAACGAGCTGCATCTCTGCAATGCATCTGTTCTCTAATCAGCACGAATCCAAGCTGGCTGTCCTGAGAGCAAGCCCTCGGCGTACACGGGGGAGGGGTGAGGTCAGGATAGCTCTCCAACTGCATGCGTCCCACAAGTCTTGCACAACTGCATGGAAAAATCAAGGGCTTACACTGGGGAAAACACAGATGAAACCAGAAAGGATGATGTAGTTACTGCAAACCTTTTGAAGGAAGAGTTAGGAATATTAGTGTTCTGAGGACAGTGAAAAAGAGTAGGAGGAGGAATGATGGGCAGACAAACTTTCCACTTTCTAGGAATTCTGTCACATTAAATAATGATGAATAAAGGCTTCTAATACTTTGCACCATGTGCAAGTGTTTTCAGCTCTCTCCTGAGTCTGTTATGGCTTATTTAGAGTTTCCAGTGTCTACCTGTCTTTCGGGTACCTTTCCCATCTCACCATGAACCTGTGTAAAACCTCTGCATTTACAACACCCTGTTGCAAGGAGCTCAGCAGGTCTGCTCTGCTGCAAGAATACCTCCCCTCCCTCGCTTGCTCCACTAGCTGTATCTGACAGACCGTTTTCCACTCTGTTGGAAAAGACTGAACAGTCACTGCCCCCTCCCTCAGGACGCCACAGTCCTCTCTTGTGCAAGCCTATGGGCCACGTCCTTCCCTCACTGAAGACTCCCAGCTTATGTGGGTAGTCCTCTGTGGAAGCCACTTGACCTCTGAGCTTCCTTGCTGGATTTCCCTGAACCTCTTTCCATTCAGCTCTGTCTGGAGGTACCAGACTGCACTCAGGACTAAAATCCAGGCTAAGCATTATGTGGGCAGTGACATGATTTTCTTCCTTTTATCCTTTCTTGCTTTCCTTTTGTAACATTAGATTCCTCCCCTCCCCTCTTTTTTCCCCAACCTCTTCCTGGGCACTGTTTTCATGGCACCAAACAATAACCAAGGAGCTTTCCCTGACCCCCGAGGGAAGGAGACAGCTCAGAGCCGGGTTGGATTTTTTTAGTACATGAAGCTGAGCCTGTTTTCTGCCTCAGTGTAACCTTTCTTCATAATCTTTTTTTCACTTTACAGAAGAAGGAGGGCGTTTCCCCTTTAAATACAGATAAAGTTCTTGACCAGTATTGCTCAAAACTCTGAGGTCCCCCGAATATCATTTAGATCATAATTCCACATAAGAACTTACATGTGTGTGTTTTTTGATCCCTTTAATAAGGACTACATTAACGCTCTATCCTATGAATACACTTAACAGAATGTCATGCAGGATGAAGTTGAATGTCTCAGAGGAGTCTGAATATTTCAAACTGTTATCCTCACAAACCACATTACCAACCCGATAAAAATAATAATTTTGCTAGACCTATTTGGTATGAAACTGTGATAACTGACAGTTTTGCTCCTGCCTTCCATTCCCTACTGATTTCCATAAGCAGAGAACAGGATCGGTGAATGGCAGTACTATGGAAAGTTCACTCCATTCCACAACTCTCCTTGCCTCACATCAGAGTAGCTACACCGCATTTGTAAACTGATGGTTGGACCCGAGGCCATTCGTTTATTTTGTGGTGCTGTTCAAACACTGAAGCTAGCACCCCAGCTGTTGTTCCTTGTGCTGCTACTCTCCCCTCCTCCTGAGGGTTGCTGTTGTTTACCAGACCTCCAGCCAGTGAATCTGCACAGGCACCTTCGAAACAGTGTGAAGGGTCCTAATCAGAAGTGCTTTGTAAATCTGACCATAAATGGAATTCTGACATGAGCTCCTGATCTGCTTGATCTTCACATCTTCAAAACTGTGACTTCTCTCCTGGGTAGAAGGAAGTTCAAGTTCCTTTTTTTTTTTTTCAGAAAATACAGTAAGAGGAGACACGGGGCTAACACACATGCAAACCACAAACCAGCACTGAACAAGGTGCAATTTTGTTTCAGTTTCGTTTTCTTAGTTTTAATAATCTGTAGCTCAACCTTTATGTCCTTTTATTTTATGTAAGTAGCTGCCCTCAGATAGATGTGGCCCAGAAGTCTTATTTTTCAGGGATTGTCCATTTCTTGTTTGGTCTTACTTTTCCATACACAGTTCTGTCTCCTGGCCTGTTTTTGTCCTTGCACACTCAAATTTTGTGCCCAGGAATAATCTGCTAGAAATAATCTGCTTGAAATAATGCTTTATAGATTCTACTACTCATCATCAGGTGAGGTCTGACAGGACCAGCTGAATGTGAGAGGAATTTAAGTAGAAGGCCTTGCCCAGAGGTCATCCCATTTCTCATATCCATGAGCTGTGATTCTGTGTCTTTGGCTCAGCAGAAATCCTTCCCTTAGGACAGAGATCCTGTTTAGGCTAGGAAAAAAACATCGAAGTTACATACGAGTTTGCTAACATCAGGTAAATTCAATTACTTTCCTAATCAGGAAAATGCTAATGAGTAGCCACCGAAATCTGACTATCAGCAATTGATCTCCATTTATTTTTTTTAATTTTTAAATGCTGTATGAGTGGGTAAGCCTCATGAAGGCTCTTTGTAAGAGTTGGAAATTTGTTTGTCCAACTTTTGTGTTTTAACACCAAGTTCTCCTCCCTGTTTTTATGCAAATACTCATGTGTCTGAGGGAACAGGAAACATTGGAAGTAATGAAAAACTAAAACTGTGTTAAAAAAAGCCCAGTCTGTCCACTTATAAGAAAAAAGTTATATTGTCCTGTTTTGTGTCTGCCTGCATGAATGGTAAATCCAGGTGAGATGATGTTGCTTCCCTTGCCGTTGTTTGCATGGCTGTTCTTCTCTGCTCGTATGTAACAACTTTGTTCTCATGTTCTGTTGATGTTGGTTCCATATTTATACACATGCAGCCAACCCAGATGAAACTTGTTCTGCAGAGTCATTAAAGACAGCTTTGCATTCCTCCTGGTTTCTCATAACCTGGTGAAGGGGCTGGAGCACAGGTCTTATGAGGAGCGGCTGAGGGAACTGGGACTGTTGAGTCTGGAGAAGAGGAGGCTCAGGGGAGACCTTATTGCCCTCTACAACTACCTGAAAGGAAGTTGTGGGGAGCTGGGGGTTGGCCTCTTCTCACAGATAAGCAGTGATAGGACAAAACAGAATGGCCGCAAGTTGGGCCAGGGGAGGTTCAGGTTGGAGATGAGGAGAAATTTCTTCTCGGAAAGGGTGGTCGGGCATTGGAACGGGTTGCCCAGGGAGGTGGTGGAGTCACCGTCCCTGGGGGTGCTTAAGGAAAGGTTGGATGTGGTACTTAGGGACATGGTTTGGTGGGGAATAGGTAGTAGGGGGACAGTTGGACTAGATGATCCTGGAGGTCTCTTCCAACCTTAATGATTCTATGATTCTATCCCCAGGCCCGGAAGGAAATGTAATCTGGAAACTGTGGGACGGTGTTTTTCTGTCTTTAGATCACTGAAGGGAAAGGTCTGGCTCTGCTGGATTAATTCAAGTCTTATCCATCCATCCATATTCCCATTTCCAGTATACCTAACTGGAAGACTTGAGAACTGATCAAGTTTAACCCTCATTGTATCTAGAAAAGGTAAGACTTCTACTGTGCTTTCCCTCCCGGCTGGTTCCTGAGGAAGGAGATGCTATATTCTTCTCAGCTGACTGTTGGAGGCTGAATGCTTTATTACTAGAGGTATTCTTTGTTCATATTTTATCTTCATTTTCATCATTATTAGCTGTTTTAGCACATGCTGCTATTCAATTTCTGTGACTTGCGTTGAGGAACGTTCTCTTGTCTCTTCAGGCAGAGCAGTCAGTAGCAGAGCTGACAGGGGCTCAGAACAGGCTGAGTGCTGAAATAGCTGATCTGCGTGTTGCAACAGCGAACATGAGCGGGGTCAATGAAGCTCTTGCATCGGATAAAGTGCAGTTGAACAAACACATGCTGCAGGTGAGCAGCTGCCAAATATCTTGGCAAGTGTTAGTCTCCAGCTGGGGCTTCTTTTCAGACGTCTTGCCTTCAGACAGTATGACAGTATGACTGTCTGAACATGTAAATGTTCCTTTTTCTGCCCAAGCCAAACCTTCTTCGTAATAAATCTGACTGTATGGTATTTCCTTCTGTGATTGCAGCTGGAGCAAGACAATGAAGTTCCGCCAGGTAAAGATGGAGAGAGCAAAGATCTCTGACCAGGAGAAACTGTACTTGCGTAAAAGAACAGAGGAAGAGCTCTGTGCAGAGAAAGCCCGCCTGGAGCAGTTGCTGAAGCAAGCAGGACAGCAACAGAACATCATTGCAAGATTTCTGCTCATGGACCGTGTAGTGTTTTGGGGAAATAAGTGTATTGAAAAAATAAACACAGACAAAGGGGCTTTGTATACAGTACAGAGACTGAGAGGAACACCCAAGCATGGAGGGCTGTGTGGAGACTGACAAGGCATGCTGTGATGACAGAGTGCTGTGGAAAAGGAAGAAATTTTACCTGCCCATCAGGTTCATCCTGCTTTTCCAGGCCTATGACTGACCCCATTCACACAGCCACCAGTTTTGTCCCACCACTGCTTCTGCTGAGGAACCTGCAGTGGCCACTGTCCTCTGAACTTTCACCTTACTTTGGGACTCATGCCTTGAGTCCCCTGCCACAGTTCACCTGCTACAGCAGGTCCCCGATTTGTCTCCTCCTGAGGCCGTTTGCTGTATGCTGGTCCTGCTACCTCAGGTCATCACTTCTGGTGGATCTGCCTGTGGAATGCAATGGCTGTCTCTCAGGAGTCTGATGGTCCAGAGATGTCAGTGCCAAGTTGAGGTTCAGAGACCGATCCAGCTTCCGAGTCTCTGCCTCCAGAACAGCAGCTTTGGGCTCCCTGACCACAGCTGCTAAGGAGTAAGACAGCTCATGGTGAAGGTCTGACAGCTCCTGGCTGGTCTTTGCACAGCACTCAATATAGTCCTGCTTGTATTTTCGCTCCTGTGCCAGCTGCATCTGCAGAAGGGACACCTGAAAGAAGCAAAACACTGAGCTCAGACCAGCCCATGCTGTTAGGACCATCCGCAGCCTCACAGTACCGGCTGTCAGGGAAGACGCCTCCACTAACTCCAGCCCTGACACACACACTCTCCTTGTGGAAGAGGATGTAACAGGTTCCCAGAGTCACCCCGAACTGGGCTCAGATCATCAACAGTCCCAGTTTCTTTCTGGCATACCATTCACCAGTACAACACCCAGGCATTACACGTATGTGAGAGACAGAGGCTCCTACGGGATTTAGTAACCCAACTCTTTTTTTTTTTCAAAATGGAGATTTGGGTTACTGACACCCAAGTTCCACATGCTTCATCCTCAGCAGAGGGACTGCTGGTTACACAAGGTGCTGAAGAACTGTTCCAGTGTGATCTAGTTTAAAAACTTGACAGCTCGCACATGAAAAGGGAGCAAACTCCGATTTTTTCCTAAATACAGAACATTTCACAAATGCACAGAAGATAATTTGATGAACAAAGCCCAGGGGAGAAATGAGCTTTAAAGGATTGCCAAGGCCTTGAAACTCCTCAAATTCTATTCTGACAACATGGAGTTGTGGCTGCTGGACTTTTTGGTGGGAGAGCACCTCCATTTTCCTGCTGAACTGCTGAAGTGGGTCCACAGTGCAGGCAGACATAACGGTCACAAAGGGAAGGGGGTTCAGTTAGTTCTCTGTAGCAACAGAACTTCAGACACCGAGGCTTCCTGGGGAAAAGATCCTTAAGATATACCTCGATGACTTCAGCAGCGTTCCTGGCTCACTTGCCAGAGTTAAGCATTATGTACTTTACTCACATAAACCTTATATGCATTTTGCCCTGAACACCTACAAAGATTCACCTCCCCAGGGAGACCAGGGTGTACTAGACTCATAAAAGTACACAGGAGAGAAGTCTGGTGACTGCTGCCACTGTCAAGGGATGCAACAGGGTTCGGTAGCTGGACTGTACGTTCTTACACTGGTACAACAGTGCTTAGGGCTCTGACTTGGTCTGATATTGGGATCAGCGTCAGCACAGAACAGCAATATGAGACTGACAATTGCCTGAAGGCAGTAAGCTCTGGCACTGCCTTGGATCCCTGGAGCTCTGATACAATGCTCCAGTGCTAACAGAGTCAAATGAAAATGGAAACAGTCAACAAGATGAGTAAGACTCAAAGGGAACAGCCCCAGAATATTCTCTATTTTCCAGCGAGTTCCAGTTTGCTGAACTTCCTCCGATCCCTCTCCCACCACGCCTGACCTACAGGCAAGTCAGAGACTAGACCCAGGCGAACGATGCTCTTGGGCCACGGCCCACAGATGCGTCTGACCGGCTATTTCCACTGCCTGGTGCACTCGCTCCCTGACAGCCAAACCAAACTGGGGCTGCAGCACGGAGCGAGGCTGTGCCCAGCAGTACAGCCACAGCAGCTGCTGATGAGAGCTTTCCCACTGCTCACCTGCTTCTGCAACTCAGCTAATTGACTGCAGCAAGCATGAGGCTCCTCCTGTGAAGAAAATGCAAGGATTTCTTTTTAGTCTCCAGTTTGGCCAGGGCCGTGCTTTCTATTCCAAGTCTATTGGCTCTGTACTGGGGGGCTGCTGCCTCTGGGGTTTGCCACTGTTCCTCCGTATGGCCAGACCCTCCTGTCACCGAGTATGATGCTGTTCTCACCTGTTGGGAAGCAGGCATCTTGTGCTGGTCAGATAGAGAAGAGCCACGTGCATCTGGCAGCGACCGACTACCGTAACCTCTCTTCAGTCTTCTCCGCTCACGTTCCACCTGCATGTTGGACAGGAGAAAGGGTCACAGAAACCTGCCACCAAACAAGGAGCAAAAGGACCTCTGGACATCATGGCAAGGAGACGTCTGCTCAGAGACCATTAACTATACCAGAGAATGCTGGGGGCAAAAAGCATTTAATGTAGACTATGGAAGAGAAAGAGCAAGAGGAAACAGCTCCTGACACAAGAGAGTCAAATGTCTGTGTCCACAGGGGGGAAGTGGGAGAGGGGAGAGAACAAGCAGAGGACTCCACAGTGCTGCCTCTGGAAATGTGTTGTGTTCCAGAGGACCGCGAGGCTTTGCAGAGGCAGCGAAAGCCTGTTTCACCTGCTCAAGGGTGCTCCTGAGCTCAGCATTGAGTTGCTTCAGCTCCATCTTCTCAAGTTGCAGCTTTGCAACCGCTCGCTGCAGACGTTCCAGCCGCTGCGACAGGAGTCTCTTCTCCGAGAGCCAGGAGAGCTGCTCCCCTTCTGCAATAGCCTGCTGGGTACACAGAGAGGAGATCGCCTGAGCTGGTGCCACTGGAAGCTTAGAAGGGCCAGAAACAACACATGAGGGAGAGTGACCAGACTCGGGAACAGACAGTGCTGAGGCCCTTCTCCTTCTCCTCCTGCGCCACAGGCCAACACAACACACTCTCTTCCTAGGGGCCTCCTTCAGATGACCTTGGAGAAATCCACACCAATTTGCCTTCAAGCGTTTTGGACGGCAGCACAAGTACATCCTGAATGCGCAACAAAGCCTTTAACCTGGCCAGGCTACGAAACCAATGCCGTTCTTTTTAATACACTGCAAAAGCTGTACCTCAGCAATCTACATCTCTGAAAGCATCCTCCCAGCACCATCAGCGGAGCTGCTCTCCAGCCATTGCTATAAACTTCTACTAAGTTTCGCACATTAGTTTGGTCAACAGTGCCCTCTCCATGACAAATCCCAACCACAACATGTTGGCTATGCTTGCCTGTATAGGAGGGAACGAATTAGTGATCCCCAGCTTTTGGCCTCGAGTTAACAGCAAGCTCCATAATTCTGTCGTAGTTCTGGGCTGGACAGAAAGCATTCCAGCAGGTGAATGGTCTCTGGCCGGTGCTATACAGACAGACAAGCCTCATGGTTTCTTTGGCCAAGCTGGTCATAGGTTGATGGGAATATATATTCCCGTATCTTGATAGGAAACACCTTTAGAATCCTTTATAGGCATTTTAATTGACCCGATGATCAATCACAGAATCATTAAGGTTGGAAGAGACCTCCAGGATCATCTAGTCCAACCATCCCTCCACCACCTATTACCCACTAAACCATGTCCCTAAGAACCAACCTTACCTTAAACACCCGCAGGGACGGTGACTCCCCCACCTCCCTGGGCAACCTGTTCCAATGCCCGACCACCCTTTCCAAGAAGAAATTTCTCCTCATCTCCAACCTGAACCTCCCCTGGCCCAACTTGCGGCCATTCCCTCTTGTCCCATCGCTAGTTATCTGCGAGAAGAGGCCGATCCCCAGCTCACCACAACTTCCTTTCAGGTAGAGTTGTAAAGGGCAATAAGGTCTCCCCTCAGCCTCCTCTTCTCCTGACTAAACAGTCCCAGTTCCCTCAGCCGCTCCTCATCAAACCTGTGCTCCAGCCCCTTCACCAGTTTTGTTGCCCTTCTCTGGACACGCTCCAGGGCCTCAATGTCTTTCTTGTAGTGAGGGGCCCAAAACTGAACACAGTACTTCAGGTGCAGCCTCACCAAAGCTGAGTACAGGGAGAAATCACACTGCCTACCTGAAGATGAAATTGGTCCGTGTCCCTCTCTGAAACCATACTCTGCAGGATGGCTATTTCTTCTCTCAGAGTCCCATTGGCCATTTCACTCTTGGTCAGGGCAAGAGTCAGTGCTTGTGCCCTCTCTCTCCATTTAATTTCTCCACTTTCAGTCTGCTTCCAAATGGCAATCACACGCTCCAATTCTTCCCCCTTCGCTTTCCGCTCATCTTCCAGTTGTTGCGTTAGCTCCTTCTGTCTTTGCAAGGAATGGTCTCTCTCCTGGAGAACTCGCCTCTTCTCGGCTTCCTCTTCCTCCCATTTCTGGAGTTTCTGAATTTGTTTCTTTAGAGCCTCCCCTTCATCCTTCCATCGCAAAGCTGATGTTAATTGTTTCAGTAGTTCGCTCTGCTTCCTAAGCTCTTGTTCTCTCCCTGACAGAGCCTTCACTAAATACCTGACTCTGTCTCTCTGGTACTTGATCTCTTCATCCTTCTTTGTCAGAGTTTGCTGAACGTGCTGGAGATATTCCCGAAGATCTCTTATTTCCTCTTCTAACTCTTTTTGCTCACCTTGAGCTTTGGTCTCTCGTTCTCTCTCAGGCAAAGCTTCTTCCAGGGGCTTCTCTTGCTTGCTGTCATGTCTGATCTCTTCATTCTTCTCGGTTAACCTAAGCTGGAGATTCTGCAAGGTCTTCAGTTCTTCTTGGCACTGAAGTTTTTGCATAAGAGTTTCATTGTCATCATCTCCCTTCTTCACCACTTCCTCAAGCAGATTCACTTGCTTCTGGCATGATGTTAGTGCTTCCATGCTTTCATCACAAAGCTGGGACATGTTCCTTTGCTCTGTCTGCCTGAGAAACTCCAAATGGTTGTCCTTCAGGATTTGGCTCATTTTGTCTAGATCCTGCTCTAGACTCTTGGCTCTCTTGCCTTCTAACTCCTTCTGCTCTCGAAGATGCTGGACACGCTCTTGCAAAGACACTATCTCTTGATCTCTAGCTTCTAGGGAAGATTCAGCATATTCCAGTTTTTGCAACACAGCTTTAGTCTGCATCGCTGCCTCCTCCTTTTGCTGTTGAAGTTCAGAGATAACGTCCTCCAGAGTCTCTATCTTTTTTTCTCTTTCTTTCAGAGTCAGTTTTATTACTTGAAGATTTGTTTGCTCAGCTTCATGCTTTTCCTCCTTTTCCTTGCATGCCTCACATTGCTTTCTAAGAGATAAAATTTCTTGCTCTTGTTCCTTTAGTGCCACTTGAAGATGCTGCCAAATTTTCTTCTGCTGTTCAGAGTCTTGTTCTTGTTTTTGGAAGGTCGCAATCAGTTCCTTCTGAGATTCAATAGTGAAATCCTTTTCTTTCAGTATTGCCGTAGTGTCTTCTAAGTCTCTGCGTAAGATGTTCAGCTGTTCTTCTGTTTTTTCCTCATAACTCCTTGTTTGTTGCTTTTGGGTGTCTATGAGTCTGTCCTTTTCTTTTAAGGTTTCTAAGGCCTGCTCCAGTTGGTCATGGACAGTCCTTAACTGCACTTTCATGACTTCTTCTGCTTCCTGGATTTGCTTTTGTTGTGACTCAAGCTCTTGATCTTTTTGAGACAGAGCAAGTGTCATCTTTTCTACTTTACCATGAAGCTCTTGCAGGTACCCCTCTTGCTGTTCCTTGTACTCCTGCAAGAGTCTTAACTGATGCCTTTGAGAATCGCACTCACTCTCTCTGTCCTTAAGAGCTGCCCTCAGGTCTTCGAGGCTTGTGTGCAGAGATTTCACCTGTTCTCTCTCCTTTTCCAGTTCTTGGATCTGCTCAGTCAGAGACATAAGCTCCAAGTTTCTTTCCTCCAAGTTTCCTTTCAGATGATCAAGATCCACAACCAGATTTCTCACTTGTGATGTACCATGTTGTTCTAGAATCATTATCTTCCCCTCCTGGAATTTGATCTCCTGGTCCCTCTCCTCCAGCTCTTTCCTCATCTTGCTCACCACAGTCCTCTGCATTTCTCGCTGCTTCTCCAGCTCCTGTATCTCTTCTTTCTGGGATCTGATCTCCTGGTCCCTTTCCTCCAGCTCTTTGCTCATCTTACTCACCGCAGTCCGCTGCATTTCTCGCTGCTTCTCCAGCTCCCGTATCTCTTCTTGCTGAGATCTGATCTCCTGGTCCCTCTCCTCCAGCTCTTTCCTCATCTTGCTCACCACAGTCCTCTGCATTTCTCGCTGCTTCTCCAGCTCCTGTATCTCTTCTTGCTGAGATCTGATCTTCTGGTCCCTCTCCTCCAGCTCTTTGCTCATCTTACTCACCGCAGTCTGCTGCATTTCTCGCTGCTTCTCCAGCTCCTGTATCTCTTCTTGCTGAGATCTGATCTTCTGGTCCCTCTCCTCCAGCTCTTTGCTCATCTTACTCACCGCAGTCCGCTGCATTTCTCGCTGCTTCTCCAGCTCCTGTATCTCTTCTTGCTGAGATCTGATCTCCCGGTCTCTCTCTTCCAGCTCTTTGCTCATTTTGCTTACAGCAATTCTTTGTTTTTCTTGCTGCTTCTCCAGCTCCTGTATGTGCTCTTGCTGGGATTCTGTCTTCTGTTTTTTCTCTGTTATGTCCTTAATAACCTGATCAAGAGTAGTTTTATGCATTTCTTGCTGCTTTTCCAGCATTCCCATCTGTTCCTGGTACAACTTTGTTTCTTCCTCCCTCTCTGACAGGATGGCAGTCACACGAGTCAGATTCTCCTGCAAAGCTTTTACCTCTGCCGCCTCTTTCTTTAGCATCTGGATTTTCTCCCACTGCGTTTCCACTTCCTCATTTTTAATTTTTAAGATAGACAATGTAGTTTGGAGTTCTTGTTCAAGGGAGTGATTCAAATCTGTCGCTGTGTTTGCTCGGGTTTCAGAGGCTGTGACTGATTCCTGAAGAAGTTTTATCTCCCATGCCAGTTTTTCTTTAAGTGCTTGCAGTCTGTCTCGTTCATGCTGCAAAACAGAGAGGAAAAGATTCAGTAACTCCATCTATGTATGCTTGGTTTTCATACTAGATTTGAACTGCTGCTCCCACGGCAGTCAAGGGCTGAAGTTAGAGCTTTTAGTAGAAAATTCGAGCTATTCAGATGTTTCCCAGTTTCATGTAAAGTTTCTACTGTCACTCCAGAACTGCAGCCAGGATGTAATGTCCAAACTAAGCATGATTTAGGCAGTGCCATGATGCTGCTCTCTCTATTAGGAATTGAAGAGAGAACATTAATTTTTTTTACTTTTTTTTTGTTTTCGACCCCTACTCTGTAGGATTTTCATGGTACCATCCTCTAGAACCCCACTGTCCCCTCTAATGGTCATATCACAGTCTGTCATTCTGTGTTTGAAATCAGGACTAGTTTTCTCCTTGCAGACATAGATATTTAGCTGGATCAGCACTCCTCTTTCTCAAATTCCTCTATTTCCTTCCCACTGTCTACTCTCAGATGGGCAATGTTGAACAGCTTTCTATGATTAGTAAACTTTGCCTTCTCACCCTTTTTCCAGATCCAGATGCTCAGAACTCTAAATATGGATTTGGATACAATTACCCAAACCACACAATGCAAATAGAGACAAGTTTGAAAATTACTTTCACTTAAGCTTCAAGGGCAGCAATCTTCAGAACTGAGGAAAATACACACCCTGAATCATAACAGACTTGTATCTGAGCATGGCACCTTTTCCTGCTTATTCAGAAGAATGCTACTGGAAAAGTTAAACCCAAAAACAACCACTGCTATAAATAATATTCTTCTACTCTTGCAGTTATCTGTGGTCTCTTTACATGGTCTGTGATATTGGTCATCCTAACGACCTCTCCTTTCTGGACTGTCCTCTCTTACCCAAAGTGACAACACTGCTGACGCAGTTACATAGCCTGGCAGGAAAGCAAACGTCTGGGAACCAAGGAATGATGAGTGGAAGGAAGGGGGAAATGAGAGAAACCTGGTCACCATTTGTGCACTCTGTATTTTCTCAGATTTTGACTGAACCTGTACAAGACCACCCAAATCAGCTCTCCACCAGACGAAGTTTTTCCTTAGAACTATTAACAGAAGCCCCAAAAATATGTAAGAAATGGCCCTTCACAGCATCTGCCAGCCTCACCAGGATATCCTGTCTTTGCTTCTCAGTGCTCTCAAGTTTTTTTTCCAAAGATGCCACCTCTTGATGTAGAGTCATAGTCTCCTCCTTTAGAGCAGCAGCCTCTTCCTGCAAGGCAGCTTGTAGAGAGTTGTTCTTCCGTTCTGCCATCTGTGTCTCTGCAGCAGTAAAGATGAAGGAAGTGAAAAGCAAAGCAAAACCAAACTGATTTGCATCCTACAGAGAAAACATCATTTTCTTATCTGCCTGTCTGTGTTTTCCAGGCCCTAAGCCCACAAGGACTTTCAAAGCAAAACTTCCAGGCAGAGGATAAAAAAAAGGAAATGAAAGTGGCAAGGTTCAGAAGAGTATGAATAGGTGTTTGCTCTTCTGCTTGTTGGAAGGCCAGGGCTAAGGGCTTGGTAGAACATCACCCACAGTGTTAGAAGCAGGTAGAACCAACACTGCTGAAACAAGAACAGAGGCAGTAGGTGAGAGTTAGATCTAGTGTCCTGAAGGAAAAGGAAGAAGCAGCAAAAGTGAAGACTTACTATGATACAGTTAATGGACCTGGAAGACTTAAGAGGCCTTAGAGAAAAGAACAGACGTATGTTGTGCTTTAACGCCAACCAGCAGCTGAGGACCACGCAGCCGCTTGCTCACTCCCCCTCATCGGGATGGGGGAGAGAATCAGAAGACTGAAAGTGAGAAGACTCATTGGTTCAGATACAGACAGTTTAACAGGTAGAGCAAAAGCCGCACACACAAGCAAAGCAAGACAAGGAATTCATTCCCCACTCCCCATGGCAGGCAGGGGTTCAGCCATCCCCAGGACAGCAGGGCTCCGTCACGCATAATGGTTACTTGGGAAGACAAACACCATCACTCCAACCACCACGGCCTCCCCACCCCCCTGCCCCTTCCTCTTCCTCCAGCCCCTTATAAACCGAGCATGACGCCATATGGTGTGGAATATCTGTTTTGACAGTTGCGGTCGGCTGTCCTGACTGTCCCCTCCCAGCTCCCTGCGCACCCCCAGCCATCCCGACAGTGGGGTGGTGCGAGAGGCAGAAAAGGCTTTGGCTCTGTGCGAGCATCGCTCAGCAACAGCAAAAACATCTCTATGCTACCAAAACTGTTTGCAGCACAAATCCAAAACGCAGTCCCATATGAGCTACTGTGAAGAAAATTAACTCTCTCTCAGCTGAAACCAGAACAACGTGGAAAGTGGGAAAACAATGACAAGAGACAGGAGCAGTGATGCCTGTCCCACTAATACAGAGAGGGCGATAGCCCTGCAGGCCTGGAGATGACTACTTACATGTGAAAATCTGTTTATAGATAAACCCAACATGAACATGTTACCAAAGGTGTACCAAAGAAGTGGCTAGGGAAGTAAGAAATGGTGTTTGCTATGGCAGTCAGCTCAGCCACCCCATCCGTATCAGCAAGAAAACAGGTAAGAAGGATGCAGAAGCACAGGTACCAGAGAACTAGGAAAAGCAGCAGAAGAAAGGATGCAATAACACAGTAACTTAACACTGAACTAATGCTCCGTGAATCTGCCTTGTAAGTGGACAAAAAGGTCAATAAAGACAAAGCTTTTTACAGGTTGGTGCTTTCAAAGAGCATATGGAGAATGATGGTGTGAGGCATCAAACTACACCTACTTTGCAGTGACATGCGATCTGAAAGGCACCACCTTTCGCCTAGCAGCACAGCTAGACGCACTGCCAGCCATGGGATCTTTCTCTGTGAAAAACTTTGCTGGTAGTTCTACGGATAAGTCTCATGCTTGTTGGTTTTTTTCCTCTTCCCATCTCCAGGCATTGCACTTTTCCTCTGCATGGTATCAGAGACCCCCGCTGGTGAGATGGGATAGGATCAGCGGGTTGGAAAGGAGAAGCTGTACCTTCCTGGCTTTGAGCCAACTGCTTCTGCAGCTCGTGATTGTGGGCACTGAAACAGTCCCGCTCAGTTTGCCTCTTGCTCAGCTCCAGCTCCAAGCTCTGTATCTTCTTCGTTGCATCATTCTGGAAGAGGTAAGAGAAGGATCACCTCACAGAGCCACTGCTGGCAGGAGACAAAGAGGTACAAACACTAAGGCAGAAACAGCCCAGGCGGGAGGGGCAGGTGGACAGTAATGGTAGATAGGAACATGATTCTCCTCTCTCCCCACGGCAGCAAGCCAACCTGGCCGACAAGGAATTTAGACCCCTTTGGGCTTTGGCACTCTGCTTGTCAGTGCAATCCAGCAGCAGGACAGGATTTCTGGGTGCACTAGAGACAAATTACCAGATCTTGCTGTGTCTGCTTCAGGTGCTGATGCAGGTCTTGCAGGGCTGCTGCCACTTTGTCCACTGTGAGCTCTGCAGGGAGGTCCCTGGCCTGAGAAACAGCTGGGTCGCAGACATAACCCTGTTCTGAAGGGAGAAGCCATTCTGTTTCAAGCTTTAATTGAAAGGTCTCCAACAAACACCTCATTATACACAGAAGGTGGCAGTGCCTTTGACGTTGTCCCAGAGCTTACGTTACAGCAAGATGTGTCACAGGCTAACATTAATTTGATGACCACTCACATCAGTATTGCCCCTTGGAAGAATGCGCATGCCCAATGACTTGACATGACTTGGGCCCTATTTCATCGTGATGCTGGTCATTTCTCCATGTACAAACACGGACTCCCTCTGCAGGATGCCAGGCTTTCAAGACTTCCCAAGCCTTGAGTCAGCCTAAACTGAAAGGCTGAGTCTACCACATTGGGATTCCAAAGAACCACCCCTCCCTCCACCTGCTCTCCTTACATGCTCTATAAACCTGTTCACCCAGCCTCCCACACTTGCCTGAACTCGAAGTGACTGAGCCTCTGCTGTCACAGACCACGTGCTGGAGAACCAAGCGCAGCTTGTCCAGCTGGGATCGGGCTTCACCATAGGCACTGTTAGCCTGCTGACACTCGATGGCCAGTGCCTTTGCTCTGTTCTCTGCGCTACAAAGCCTCAAACGCAGTTCAGACATCTCAGCCTCCAGCGCACACACTGAGTCCCTCAAGCAGCGTTCGCCCATGCGGGACTCCTCCAGCTCCTGTAGCAGCTGCTTCTCTCGAGTTGCCAGGCCAGCCTCCTTCTCCAGCACTATGTCCTGCAGTGACTGTATCTGTAACAGATACACAGAGCCTCAGGGACAGTGCTGCTAGTAAGGTGGGGGGAGCGGGGAGTAAAGAGATGGTGGGGAGAGGGCGAAAGTGGCTGGCAAGGTGTGGTGGCAGATGGAGCATCCCTGTATGGAGAGTGGGGCTGCCAGGGATGCCTGGGAGTACGAGGGGAGACGATGGGCATCCTTCAGGGCACATCTCCACAACACCAGATGAACTGGCTGAGGTGCAAATGTCTTCCCCAGACTGCGATGACCACTGCTGTTTCACAAGGCTGCTCAGTGCCTGACAGAGGTAGAAACACCATCTGGGGACAATGTCTCTAACAGAGATACTGAGAAGCTCCAAAGGAGTCTTCTGTTTCTCCTCAGAGATTTAATGTCATGAACCATGAAAGAATAGGGGGAAACAGGCAGAACATAGCAGATCCAGCTTTGACCTCAATGTGCAAAGTCTCTGGGCAGAATACAGGAGTGTATGTTGTTGGGAGAGAAAACAAGTTGGGGATTACAAGCAGGAGGCGGTACTCTATCTCCCTGGAGAAGAGGATGCTAGTGCATAGGCCACCTGGTTGTTGAGCTCTTGGATTTCTCTTCTGTGGTCTGAATGGAGCTGCTGGGCCTGGTGAAGAGCAGAAAGAAGCTGAGACACCTCGTTGTGCTGCGCAAGGTTGTTTTCTTCCAGGGTTCTGAGGCACAGTTCCTTCTCTTCCAGAGACAGAGTCAGCCTAAAAAGAGAGAGCATGCAACTCACTACTACATGGTTAATAAACTGTTAGATCTTCCACCACCAAGGGGCAAATTGCTTCGTCTCCTGAGGTTTGTCTAAACAACTTGCTTGTTCAGCCCTAAGCCAGGCCAACAGTCACATCCAAGCATGTGCTCGCTACACTTGTTTCCACAGAAGACAGGTTGAGTTACTGGCTAAATGCCCTAACTTTTTTGAGTTGCGAATGTGAATATAAACGTAGCAAAGTCTTGAAACGAAGACATTAGGGAAGAGGAAACTTTTCTTTTGACTAATGAGACTCCAATAACAAAGAGACATTTTGTCAATAATGAAGAGACATTTTCTTCCCCTGGCTTGTATGTCCTGGTAGGAACAGCAGCAACTGACAGCAAGGTGATCTTTGGGCAGTTTTGTAAGGCTTGCCAGCACCCATATTACTTTCAACTAGAAAAATGAAGGCTGATACCAGAAGTGGTAATGGAGGCTTGGAGGAAATACTCAGATCCTCGTATAAGATGCAGGATCCCTCACAGAGGAAGCAAGAGTGCACTGCCTTTTATTTCTCTTCTTCAATGAACGTATGGCAGGATTTTACCAGGTGAAGTAGCCTACCTACCCTTTCTCTTTTTTGTTGCATTCCTTGGACAGTCAGTAACATCTGTAATTGTTGAGGCTGGCAGGGACCCTGCCAGAGCCTCTCAGACACCTACTGGGATTTTTTGAGGAATGAGGAAACAGATGGCAATAAGAAAGTTTTTCCTTTCTTGGGTGCCTCAGAGGGAAGTCTGGCTTTGTTCAAAACCATGGTTTTAAGATGGCTTTTGCCAGCTAAAGGTATCAGGATGGAAGACTGATACAGATCCCAAATGTTTAACATTTACTGGACCGAAGACAGAGTGATGGATCTATCCAGCTTTTTATACTGCAGCTCATCCTGCCTCCTCTGGTGTGTTTCAGCTTTGAAACTCCTGAAAGTTTCATTTAACAGTATTAGCATGCTGACCTAACAAAAGAACACTTCTTTTTAAGGAAAGGACTATTCCAAATGCCATTGTCTTCAGAAAAACTGTAACTGAAAGACTAAAAAAAATGAAACACAACATCATCAAGAGAATTAAAGGTATCTGCGTGGATAGTTCAGAACTCTGCTTTTTAGGAAATGCTGCCAGAGCCACTTGTATATACAAAGATCTGAAAGAGGGAATCCATTAAACAGAATAGGGAGTCTCACAGGCTTTCATTTACCTGGCTTTTTCACTCTCTAGGACCTTCAATGAAGCCTGAAATTCTGCGTTATGACGCTCCACTTCTTCCCATCGACTCCTTTCCCCCTCCAAGGACTGCAGACACACTTGCAGCTCCTTGTTCTGATGTTCCACCTCCTCCCATTGACTCCTCTTCTCCTCCAGGATCTTCTGGAGGTGCATAACCTCCAGCACCTTCTGCCTTGACAGTTCCTGTGCCTCACTCAGATCTTGCTGAGCTTTGTGGCCGATCACTTGCTGGGACTCTTCGGAGGCTGCTAGCTGAGACATCAGCTCTTTCACCTCAAGTAAAATATAACAACGCAGTTAAAGACTACAGCTTGTCACTGTCAGCCATATCATGTACTGTGAGGAAAGGGAAAGAACAACTTTAAATTTCACCCTATCACAAGAGTACCAGATTCGCCACAGATACAGCCAACTTGTATCTAAGTGGGTCACCAAGTTCAGCTGAAAAATCATTTTGAAAAAACAGAGCTAGCAGTAACAGGCCAGCAGAAATCCATTCTAATGATTGCTTGCAAACAGGCAGAAGGACTAGCCCATCTGTCCAGGGCAGCAGCTGAGATTCAGCTGGCCAGTTAGTCTCCTTCAGACCAGCTGAGATGGGGAGCACAGTATGGTGGCAGTCAGAGGGATTACTTCATCAGCCTGCTGCTCTGCAGTGGAAAGGCAAGAAGTGGAGAGACACTTCACCTTCTGATGCCTGGAGTAGCTATGGCCATTTCAGTCACCTGTTTTTGTAGATCATCCCTCTGCTGAAGAAGGATATTCATTTCCTCTTTGATGGTTTTGATTTCTTCCTTGTGCCTATTCTCCACGGCCTTGATGTTATTCTGACTCTCCTGCAGCTCTGCCTGCAGCTTTTCTGTGATGTTCTGTAAACAGAAATGGAGAGCAAGCAACTGGGACCTGCCATCAGGTCCAGCTTTTGTCTCTTTCTGTCTCAAAATCACATTCATTCAGCCACTTCTTTCTACTTTTCCAGCCAGCTCTGCTTCCATGGTAACCCTTCCTTCCTGTTGTGGATCTCTGGAGTTTACCACACTCTGTGCTGCTTCCAGTGCCTGCAGTAGTCCTCGCCTCCCCAGGCACAGGCCTTCTATTTCCTTGTTCCTGCCCTTCACTCTGTTACCTGGCTCTCAGCTTCGATTAGCTTATGTCCAATTGCCAACAGCCTGTTCCTTCAGCCCACCCTGCCAGTCAGACTGACCTGCCCATTCTCTCGCTGCTCTTCCACCTCCTGCCTGAGCTGCTCGAGCTGCTGGCAGGCTCCTCTTAGCTCTCCCTGAGTTTGGTGTAGCGTCTCTAATAAAGCATCCTTCTCGCTCTCCTTTGCTAGCAGGACCTGCACAGAAACAAAGAGAAGATAGGTTTAAACTCCCCATACAAAACTTGTGTGGTCAGACTCAGGGACTGACGGGCTTCCACGTTCTTGAAGCACTATGCTGCTGGTCTCCAAGGTCATTATCTGTCCCCTTGGAGGCTCAAGTTCCTAAGTGAGACTGGCAGGATATACATGGTCCATCTAAGGTCCACCTGTGACTGAATCTCCAACAAACTTTCAGTCATCTCACAGTAAAATGTGTGGCACTTCTCAGGTGTCTCACTTGGCTGGTGAGGGTATCCCTCGTCTTCTGCTGTGTACTGTTTGCCTTTCCACAGCCACTTTCACAGCAGAGAAAATTCAAGGCTGCCAGAGCTCTTTCAGAAAACTCACATATTCTGAGTGTGGTTTGTAGAAAATGATTTCAGTTTTAAGGTATTCAGTAGCCTTTGCTGAAGTACTGACATTACAGGGGCACGCTGTCATCTCTGAGTGCTGCCCTGTCATTTCAATACCTGCAGACACAGTGGGGTCATTGCTGTCCCTAGGCAGTCTGCATAAAAAGGACTCTGGGTAGGGCACAAGTGTGACAGGGCTGCTTGGGCACAGGAGATCTGTGCAGGGAACAGCTTAGCAGCAAGTGACTTAAACACAGCCCACAAGACAGCCCTGTCTTACTGCTCAGAAATATTTCAGAGGAGTCTCTAAATTTTTTTATCTTTTGTCAACAATGCTGCCATGCCTCCCCCAGACAGAAACCCCATCCTTGTGGGGATCCAGTCCCACAAACTCAGTTTGGTCTTTAAGGGAGTTAAGGCTATAAACATGGATCAGTAAACATTAAGAGAGGACTGTAAGGAGAACTGTGAAGATACTCTGAGGTAAGTCTTAAAAAAACCAGAACACAATAGCAGCACAAAAATCTAAAATGAAAGGTGATGTTTATGCCTGGCTTCCTATGAGAGGTCTCATTCCTCGTCCCAAAGATAGTCCTGCTCATCTTTCACCTCCCCAAATTCAGTGCAGAGCATGCTCCACACAGCCTGATATCCAGCCATCTCCACAGCTCTAGCCTTGCAAAAAAACACACGAATTCCCCTTTCACAGCCTTTACCTCTTGCTTGGCATTTTCAGCTCTGATTCGTTCCTCTTCTTGCTGAGCTTGCATGGTGGCAACTTTCTGCTTCATATCAAACAGCTTCTTCTCATGCTTCCCTTCTGCCTCTGTCTTCTCTTTTTCCCATTGCTCCAGCATCTTCTGCAGTTCTGAATGGTGTCCTTCCCGCTCACTTGCCTGATGAGGGAAGAAAGAGACTTCAGGATGGAGTCCCAGCCCAGTTCCTTGAAAAAAAATAAGCTGAAGCTTCATCCCTCCCACAACCCTCACCTCAACAGTGCAGAGCAGTGGCTTTGTGTCCTCCATAAACCATGTCCTACCAAGGAACTTAAAAGAAGGGTCAGCAGGTGGAAGAATCATAGAATCATAGAAAATACTTTTAAGATCATTGAGCCCAACCATTAAGAAAAGGTGTTACTCTCCCTTCTCTGCTAGCTGCCTGTTCCCTAGCACCTCTCTCCTCAGGATTTCTCTCTATTCTCAGAGTCTCTATTTTCAAAGCTCATCTCCCTTTTAATCAATGAAGAGGTGCTGATGGACCACAGGCTGAGAAACAGAGCAGTACCCTGATGCTCCAGCCACAAGACAGGCCATGAACTCAAGCCCCAGGAACGAGGGGCCTGTTCCATACGCTTTAAGCCCACAGACAAGACCTCTGCCAACCGGGTGAGGAGAGAAAGAAAGGAACAAAGTTCCCGGCACTGCAGTTGGCAGCAATGTTAGGAGTCTACTTCACGGTAGACGGGAGTCTGCTAAGATCCTAGCTGCCATGCTTTGGGTGGGGACCACCCAACCTTCTGTTCAACTCGTCTTACGCCCACACTGAATCTGTGGCTGCATCTACTGTCGCAGCACAGTCCCCTGGCTCTTCACGGGCCCTCAAGTACAAGCCCTTGGCTCTGCTGCCTGGCCGCAACGTGACGCCTGCAACAGATAGCTGCGGCCATTTCCCATGCTCAGGCCGTTATCCTTCTAAAGCCAGCCCACAAAGCTTGCTGGAAGAATGCAAAAGCTGATTGTTTCCTACCAGGTCTTGCAGGACCTTGTGCATTTCCACTTCGTGATCAGTTTGCCGAAGCCTGAGGGCCGTCTCACACTGCCGTTCTGTCCGCAAGAGCTGCTGTGCCATGTTCTCCCGCTCCTGCCTCCTTAGAGATCTCTCCGCCTCCAGCTCACACTGAAGGCACTTCACTTCCCCTGCAAACACGGCAAAGGGCAAGATTCAGCGCCTGCACAGACAGTGGTGCTGACTTCACTAACCTCACGCCATTTGACTTGCAGAGTAGGAGGGACCTGTCTCCAGCTCCTTCACTCCTCAGAAGCACTGCGGACAGACAGCTGTTTTTATACCATCGTCCCTAGGCAGGGGGATCACCAGAAGCAGAGCACACGAGCCTCTCACCTTGGATCACCTCCTTGGCCTGCGCGACGGTGTGAAGCTGGATTTCAAGCTGACTCCGGGAGATCTCCAGCTGAGATAAGTGCTGCTGAGCCTCAAACAGGCTGGACTCCAGGGTCTCCTTCGCTGACCTGCAAGTGGAGAACAGCCAGAGAAGTGACTTTCTTGCTCCTGACACCCACAGGCAGTTACTCCAGTAAGAAGCGGTTCAAGACCTCCACCCCTGAGGACGGGAAAGGGGTTGCATGGAAACCGATATACAGAAAGCCTGTTCCTGCCCTTTAGAACAGCAACGCAGGCCCCGCCGAGGGAAGGCCCAGGCTTTACGGATGGTCCGAGCACTAGGCAGAGAGCCCAGCCCAATTTGACCTCAGCAGCCAAATCTTACATGGCTGCTGCCTGATCCATGACACACGGGCAGCTGCGCCCACAAAGCCTGTGCCAGCAAGCCAAAGCCCAGCCCCTGCTCGCAGCCCTTCTCTCATCTGCACTTCCCAGCTGCTCCGCAGGGGGACGGAATCAGAGGGTTTCCCTGGCCGACTTGTGATGTTTTAGTGCTCTTTGTAGCGTAGGTATAGGTAGGTCATTTTCCAGACTCCCTGTGTTCAAAAGGGACTAAAGAAATACCTCAGATGGTATGGTAAAATCTCATGCTTTCAGCAGTATTTGTCAAAAAATCAGAACTAGATTTTATCTTAACTAGAGATATCTGAAAAGAAAGACAGGTATCCTTCAGTTTAAACTGCTCAAGAGAAAATTTGCTACCTTTATTTAAGCTTTGCCAAGTAAGTAGCCCAAATGACTCGTTGCTCTTTAAAACGGAAGCTGTGGTACTGCAGAGGCAAATTGTTACATCCATCCACTTCAGCCAGCTGCTGGTACCACACACAGGATTCTGGAACCATAGAATCACAGAATCTCCCGAGCTGGCAGGGCCCCCCAGGCCCCCCAGTCCAACCTCTGGCCCCACACAGGCCCAGCCCCATCACAGCAGATGGCTGAGAGCGTTGGCCAGACGCTGCTTGAACTCAGCCCAGCTCGGGGCGGTGACCACTGCCCTGGGGAGCCTGTGCCAGGGCCCCACCACCCTCTGGTGGAAGAACCTTCTCCTGATCTCCACCCTAACCCTCCCCTGGGGCAGCTCCAGGCCGTTCCCTGGGGTTCTGTCGCTGGGCCCCAGAGGGAGGAGATCAGCGCCTGCCCCTTGGCTCCCCCTCGGGAGGAAGCTGGAGGCCCCATGAGCTCTGCCCTCAGCCTCCTCTTCTCCAGGCTGAACCAGCCCAGGGCCTTCAGCCTCTCCTCACACGCCTGCCCCTCCAGACCCTTCCCCACCTTTGTTCCCTCCTCTGGACACTTTCCAACAGTTTTATGCCCTTTTTGTGCTGTGGCGCCCAAACCTGCCCCCAGCACTGGAGGTGAGGCCGCCCCAGCGCAGGGCAGAGTGGGACAATCACCTCCCTAGACCTGCTGGCAATGCCAGAAGCTGCCGTTACCTCCCTGATCTAACACAGCGTCCAGCCCGTGGGTTCCTGCAATACACAGCACCACCTCACTTGTACAGGGATGCAATCAGGCTAACATACCTTGGGGTACAGGGGCGCCCGAGTGGTAGCAACACTAAACCCCAAGGAGAACAAGCACAAATTTCTGATGATGCCACTTTCTCTGGCAGTCCAAAGTAAATAGGCTCCATTTTATAAACAAATAGAAGTCAGTCTTTAAAACAGAACAGAAAAGACAGTGTCCAAAACTGTGACACAAAGGGCTCCTGAGAACATCTGGCAAGAACTAAAAAATCTGGCTGATTTTTTAGTATCTGTTGCCAAAGATTCTTCACAATTAATTTATCTCTTTTAAAAAATAATTTATCTCTTTAAAAAAAAGGAGCTGAACATGTTGATAACAGCCCAATAACTGACAAAACATAATTCAGCTGGATCACAGAAGAGAAGTTGGAGCTCAGAACCAGCAGCGGCGCTCAAGAAACAGACTGAGTCCAAATGATGTTTATCAGCCTTCTGAACAACAGACTTGGGAGTGGTCAAGAGTAAAAGTCAAGAAGTATGACAAAGAATCTCTGAAACATCTGCACAGATCTGCAAGTTCAGGAGTCTTCTAAAAGATACCTAAGAGGAGGACAAACATCTCAATATCTTTTTTTTTTTTTAAAGCAAAACTTGCCACATTTATCTTAGAAACCTGATACGACAGGATAGGTCGTCACCATCCTTCCCTGTATGATTTCTCCATGACGTCCGTCTCTAAACAGCATGTGGTAAGGAGTACGGGACCTGGGCATCAACGATGGGCAAGAATTCCCCAAGACTGGCGAGAATTCCAAAGAGGTTTCCCTGCTGCTGGTGTAACCAACTCTAGGCCCAGCACCACACTTAACAAGACTTAGCTTAGAAGCAGAAGGCCCTTAAGGTTTTCAGCGTGAGCCTCTAGCTTCACCTTAAATGGCAGTGTCCTATGCACAACGTCCACAAGCAACAGCCTTGAATTCTGAAGATCCCACATCAAAATACTTGACAAAGAAAGATCAATGTTCAAATGCACAGAACAAGAAACCAAAACCAGAGAGAAGCTTCAGGTTTCAGTAAACATCTGCTTGGTTTAACTACTACTCAATGCAGAGCCAAGCTGGCTTGCTTTGGACTTCACAGAGGAATGTGAAAGGGGCATAAACATGAGGCCAGGACTCAGGAGAGCTTTGCTAGCTTTTGCCATCAGAAAAATAATGTTTAAATCATGGCATATGTTCATCTTCTTGCTTGAGATCCTTCCATTTTCTACCCATGGAAGGTGAAAACATCAGAAAAGCAGACAGGATGCAATAAATCCCCGTGTAATGATTACCACCTTCGTAACTACAGACATGAAATAACGTCCTGCCTAGGGTCTCCTCCCTGCCTTTACCTGGTCTCTGCCAGCTGCTCCGAAAGGCCTTGTCTGTCCCGCTCCACGGCTGCCAGTCGCACCTCTAGGGCAGCCTTCTCGTGCACCAGCAATTCCTTCTCTTTGGACACCCTGGCCAGCGCGTGCCCTTGGCGAGAGGACTCCTGGCGCAGCTGCTCCAGACCACTGCTGGATGACTCTTGCTGGCGGTAAACCTGAGCGCGGGACAACAACACAAGTCAGAGTCCTTTCTGTGGGGATCTGTGCGGAGCCAGCCACTGCCACTTCTGAGCCAGCTGAGGAGAAAGACCTCCGGTACTTTGGGCCGAACGTTTCCCAGCATCTGCTCCCTACCGCACCAGTACCCGGGGCTGCCAAAAGCCACTGGCACTGCTAACTCGAAAGCCACGTGTAAGGCCCTACTGGGCTGCCGGGGAGCAGCCAGCTCCTTCAGGACAAACCTACGTACCCCAGGCTACGTGTTTCCATGCAAACATACTGCATGCTTCCAGAACTGCCACCTTGCAAACTCACACGCTATCAGAATCTCTGCCAGTGCTGCAAAGGTTCAGGGAAGTTTGAGCAAAGGGAAATGTGAAAATACACATGTATCCCCTTCTAGGGAAAAAAACTACTTCAGTGTGTAAAGCAGCGGGATGCAGCGAGGTGACGCTTGGCAGGGCAACAGCCCTCGGGGGGAGCAGCGTCAGTGAGCGACTGGGGAAAGTCTGGCTGATGTGGCCAAAGGGCAGGCAGACTCCATTGGTACAGGAGCTCACGTCACAATACCGTTTCCTTGTCTTGCACAAAGAAGCTTCTAATGTACCTTGCTGGTGTTCAAGCTTGAAAAGGAACTATAACTTTTTAGCTTTTCCCTTCAGTATAACACCTCTGCTGGGTATCTGTCAAACATACCATGTACTCCAAAACTGAGACTGTCTAGCAGAGAACAGACCATCAGAAACAATTCTCCTCTCAAAGTTATCCCATAATATCCAAGACTGTACATTATGAAACTGGCATTTAAATGATGACAAACTCCCTAGTCTCCTCCAATGACATGATTCTCCCAAACTCTTTTTCCAGGGCACTGAAATCAGTCAGTACAGAGTGAAGAGTCTTGTATGATCACCTATTTCTCATCTTTTTCCTCAAAGCCTGAAGAGGCTCAAACAATTCATAGAATCACAGAATCATTTAGGTTGGAAAAGACCTTCAAGATCAAGTACAACTGTTAATGTAGCACTGCCAAGTCCAACCACTAAGCCATGTCTCTGAGTGCCACATCTACATGTCTTCTAAATACCTCCAAGGACGGTGACTCCACCACTTCCCTGGGCAGCCTGTTCCAGTGCTTGATAACCCTTTTGGGGAAGAAATTGATCCTAATCTCCAACCTAAACCTCCCCTGGTGCAACTTGAGGCTGTTTCCTCTTGTCCCATCCCTTGTTGCTTGGGAGAAGAGACCAACCCCCACTCCCCACCCCTCCTGTCAGGGAGCTGTAGAGCGCGACCACGTCTCCCCTCAGCCTCCTCTTCTCCAGACTGAACTCCCCAGTTTCCTCAGCCGCCCCCCCCAGACTGGTGCTTCAGACCCTTCCCCACCCCGCTGCCCTTCTCTGGACACGCTCCAGCCCCTCCATGTCCTTCTGGTGCTGAGGGGCCCAGAACTGACCCCAGCCCTTGAGGGGTGGCCTCACCAGAGCCCAGTGCAGGGGGACGGTCACTGCCCTGCTGCTGCTGGCCATCCCACCCCCGATACCAGCCAGGATGCTGGTGGCCCCCTTGGCCACCTGGGCACACTGCCAGCTCATGTTCAGTCGCTGCCACCCAGTACCCCCAGGGCCTTTTCCTCCAGGCCCTTTCCAGCCACAAAGTCACGTGTATGTCTTAAAATACAATTTCAACAATTTCAAGACGTCACTTCTGTTCTTAGCAGTACAAGACAGCAGACACTGACTTGCAGCTTCATCCCGCTCTCTAGGTTCGAACAAATGGAGTTTTGAAAGTTGCAGACTTCACAACAAAAAGCATAAATAGAAATGCGCAGCCATTTTTTGCCTCAGAAAAATGGTGACGAGCTGCATCATTTGCTTCTTGTGCCACATGTGAGAGTAGCGGCCCCACTCAGATTCACACACGACACAATCATCTCTTGGCAGCTTATCAAAAGCCAAAAAAGGAGGCCAACACAGAGAGATAGATTAAAAGAATCCGCAGAAACAGAGGACAACTCAGAGAATTGCAGAACAGCTCTGCAAGCCATCGACACGTTTCCAAAAAGAAGTAAACAAAGCCTTCTGACCTCCAGCACTAACAGGTGTCTCCTTGACAAAAACACTGCGGAATCCAACAGATACAGCTCTGCTGAGACAAGCAGCCAAAAGCTCACCCCAAAGCACCACGGTTTTGGTCTCACCTGAGTGAGTTTCTCTTGGGTTTCCGCCTTCTCCTCTGCCAGTACCCTCAGCTCTACCCGCAGCCCCTGCTGCTCCTCCTCTTTCTGCAGCAGCTGCTGCTCCAGGCGGGCTTTCTCTGCACAGAGCTCTTCCTCTGTTCTTTTACACAAGTTCAGTTTCTCCTGGCCAGAGACCCTTGCTCTCTCCATCTCAGCCACTTTACCTGACAGGACTTCATTCTCTTGCTCCAGCTACAATCACAGAAGGAAATACCATACAGTCAGATTTATTACGAAGAAGGTTTGGCTTGGGCAGAAAAAGGAGCAGCACTTCCACGTTCAGATGATCATACTGTCTGAAGGCAAGAGGTCTGAGAAGCAGCCTCAGCTGCAGACTAACACCTGCCAAGAACTTTGGCAACTCTGCTCACCTGCAGCACGTGTTTATTCAACNTTCCGCTTTCCCAAGAGGCACGTGGGGACTGACTACCACAAAGAGCCTCTGTGGTCTGATCCCTGTTTGCCAAGAACAACATTTTCCCTGTCTTCTACTGCCAGAAACAGCATCTGTGGTCATCTTTCTGTCACAACTCCCTCTCCCCCACGTGCTACCTTGGAATAAGGTGACATACCTTTTCCAGTGCCATTGTAAGCTCCTGCTTCTCATGCTTCAGCAGATCCCTCTGAAGGCGTGATTCTTCCAGCGTCTCTCTTGTGACTACCAACTCAGCCTGTAACGATGAATGTTTTCCTTCAAGTGCAGCTAAGTCCTTCAGTCTATGAGAAGGAGAAAAACAAACAAGCTTTTAATGTCTTGTCACCTCTTTTTCCAGATCCAGATACTCAGAACTCTAAATATGGATTTGGATACAAATAATTACCCAAACCACACAATGTAAATAGAGACAAGTTTGAAAATTACTTTCACTTAAGCTTCAAGGGCAGCAATCTTCAGAACTGAGGAAAATACACACCCTGAATCATAACAGAGTTGTATCTGAGCACGGCACCTTTTCCTGCTTATTCAGAAGAATGCTACTGGAAAAGTTAAACCAAAAACCAACACTGCTATAAATAATATTCTTCTACTCTTGCAGTTGTCTGTGGTCTCTTTACATGGTCTGTGATATTGGTCATCCTAATGAACTCTCCTTCTGGACCGTCCTCTTACCCAAGGTGACAACGCTGCTGACGCAGTTACATAGCCTGGCAGGAAAGCAAATGTCTGGGAACCAAGGAATGGTGAGTGGAAGGAAGGGAGAAAAGACAAACAAGTTTTTAATGTCAAAACATTCTCATATCCAAAACCAAGAGTACATACTAAGTCCCAGATAAGGCAATCTGAATGATTTCCAGCAGCTTTCTGTTTACACCTAAAGAATGCTGGAATTTCCTGACTAGACCTGCATTGCTCTTTGTCACTGATGTAGGTGAAACATTTGTCATCGCCAAAGCAAAACAAGCTTCCAGAAATCACAGAAGGTTTCCAAAAAGGTCAGGTGCTCTAAACAGCTTCCTGACTGTGAGCTCTCTCTCTCCTTTTTGATACATTGGATACAAGACTTTCCAAAGTTCTTCCCTGAGGAAGACCCAATATCCCTACAATTACTTTTGTAATTCACTCTTTAGCAGTGAAACACTCAAAGTGCCTGCAGTCTTTCTGGGGAGGAGTTGTGTATGAACGTCCAGTGCAATAATCACAGGACCACAAGATGATTCCTGCCGGCAGAGACCCCCAGGAGGCCTCTAGCTCAATCTCCAGCTCAAAGCAGCTGGGGTCAGCTATGGGATTGGTCCAGGTTGCTCACAGTTCCATCCACTTGGGCCTTCCAAATTTCCAGGGATGGAATCTGCACAACCTCTCTGAGCAACCTGTTCTGCTGCATGGTTCAGTCTTTGGTTCTTCAATCCTGCCTGAACCTCTCTTGGTTCAGCTTAGGCCTGTCACCAACTACTCTGGTCTGGCTTGAAATGATTTTTTTAAAGGCTGATACAAAGCACAAGGAGGCAGCCATGCTGCATGCCCGTAGGTGTCCAGACCTGCCCACGTGCTCCCTCCACCCTTCCACGCAACCAATGATGAGCATGCAAAATTCATTCTTCTAGGGTGGGCCTCCCGAAGTCCAGCAACGCGTCCCCCCTCACCCAGAGAAAGCTTTACACTCACAGGAGCTCCTGCTCACGACGTGCTCTCTCCATCATCTCTTGCTGCTCCAACTTTTCCCCCTGGGCTGCATCTTCCTTCAGCTGCAGTTCAGTGTTACGTTGACGCAGACAGGCGGCTTCTTTCTCCGTTACTTCAAGCTGTTGCTGTAGCTCTTGCCTGGTTTTCTCGAGGTTTGCACAGTCACTGCAGAGACAAGGCTCCCTTAGAAGAATGAAGAGGCCTGAAGAGTCACGGATCCCATTTCCACCCTTCCAGGATGGACTTGTGAGGAGCACGGTGGGGAGCAATTCGCTCTGCCCCTCACTAGGTAACTTCAGAGGGAAAGAGAAAGGAAGGCAGGCTTTTGCCTTCCCTCAGGGAGAAGCCGGGGCTAGGAAGGGGCACCCAGAGAAGAGAATTCAGAGCAGCAGCGTGTCAAGAGGGAGGAGGCTTGTATTCCAACATTGCTCTGAATCTCTACCACAGCCCTCGGATTCACAGTAGAGCGTGAAAGGAGGACGCCCAAGTGCCCAACAGAGGCACACACGTGGTAGGGCAGGCGAGTTCTTTGCCCATAACAGCTCTGAACTGCCAGAACTGGAAGCAGATTGCCTCTACAGTGCAGGAAAAGGAGGAAACACTCACCTGCTGAGTGCTTCTACCAGAGACTGGAGGTGCTGCTGGTGCCTGCTGGACGTCTTGCACTCCTCCTCCAGTTGCTCGAGCCTTTGCTGCAGCTTCCTGCACTTCTCCTCCTGCTGCCTGTGCTGCTGCTGCAGGACAGTGACAGAGTCCTGCCTGGCAGAAAGCTCTTCTTTTAGGGCCTGCAAGGAATGGACAGGCAGAGAGCACAAACAAGCAGTAAGGAGTAGGGAAGGGGGCCCCAGATAGCTGGGAGAAGCAGCAAGCAGAGACACAGGTCACTTGAAGTGATGAGGGGGTGGAGATGAAGGACAGAAAAGCATTAGAACACAGAGCTGGTGCGACTGGCAAGGCAATATGGTACCAGCCTTGGGAAGGCTGGAAAGAAACTGGCTAAACTAGCTAAGTAAATGGAAAGGTTTCCAGCTAAGTGTGGCATCATCAGCTAAGCCTGTGGCCAGTGGTGAGGACAAGCAGAAATTCTCACCTGTGTTGCTCCTCGCCTCCTTGCCAGTGCTTCCTGAACCAACACAAAGGTATGCTCTGTGTCAACGGAGCTCAGACAAGAGAGGACGCTGCCCGATTCTGCGTGCTGGGAGCCGTCAGTGCAGATAATGCCGACCACGCTGTCACTGTCAGCCACCACCACCTGAATGCCCACATCAAGCTGTTACTTTTTGGTGATTCTTCTTGGTCATCTTTACCTATTTCTCCTTTTCCCCCCACTTCACCCTGGAGTCATTAAAAACTCAATACCCTCATTTGTTTAGTCAACAAAGAAGGAAGCTGATGAATACTGGAAAACAGCAATGAAAAAGCTAATTTCATAACTACTCTGAGCAGTAGCACAAGAGGATAAAAATGACTCCGTAAGGTTAAAGAACTAACTTTGTGAGAGGTGGTGTAACCCCCCCTTCACAGAGTGAAGTTTAGGACTACATTAAAATGACCCCTGAACAGCCAGACCAGTTGTGATTCTGGGGAGATAATACTGGTCAGTGAAGGTAGAGCGAAGGAGCAGAGTTGCTGAGTGCATCAACTGAGTCAGTGACCTCTTACAAAAACGTGAAGAACAGAGACGTTGCTCAGGGAGGGCAAGGGAAGCCTCCAAGAAGCACTGGAAAACAAATGCCAAGTAGCACAGTCCAAGAGAGACCTTTGCAGGACGGTGAAGGCAGAGGTACTGAAACTTCCAGCAACTCAGCTGAAGAGTCACAGGACAGCTAACTCAGAAGTTGTCACAGGTTTCATGTCAGAAAATCGGTATAAAACCCAACCATCCGGTAGCAGTTAACACAGACAGGACAGGACACACAGATCTGCTCCCTGGGCTAGTCTGTTGCCTTTCTCAAGTACTTTGAAATTAATAATTTACAGGGATGCGGTCCCAACCCTGTACTCACCTCAGTGATATCTTTGATCAGCTTTTGCAGGGAAAGATTCTCTTCTTTGACACTTCTAGTCAATGAAGCTTCATATTCTACCTCTAACCGACTTGCTTCCTGAGAACAGAGTAAGGAGAGGCTGGGCAGGGAAGAGCTGCTCCCCTTGTACCATTCCCAGCAGCAGCAGCACTGTCATGCTGATAAGCCGCAGCCCCAGTGATGCCAGTACATTCCTTTCCTTTCCAATTCTTCTTTGCCCAAACTAAGACCAGCAGCTAGTTTTCATAGACTGCTAAGAAGCCGTCAGTTCCAAGGAACATTGATCCCTGAGACTTAAGAAGTCACAGGCAGCAAAGCATTAGAATTGTAGAATCACAGAATGGTTTGGGTTGGAACGGACCTCAAATATCATTCAGTCTCACTCCCTGCCATGGGCAGGGACACCCCCCCCCAGCCCAGGCTGCCCAAAGCCCCATCCAGCCTGGCCTTGGGCACTGCCAGGGAGCCAGGGGCAGCCACAGCTTCTCGGGG
>VWZZ01006597.1:0-18830 GCA_013399095.1 Psophia crepitans | reverse complement strand
GAACAAGTGGATCAGGCCCTCTAGAGACAGATTGAACCAGCCTCATATTCTCAGGCCCTGGTCCTCATGGGGGACTTGCATCATCCTGATATCTGCTGGGGAGACAACGCAGCAGGACATAAGGAACACAGGAAATTCCTGGAGTGCATTCATCAATTCCGTCTCCAAGTGATAGAAGAGCCAACGAGGAGAGGTGCTGTGCTGAATCTCATGCTCACCAAGAAATATCACCAACAAGAGGTGATCCTTCCCATTTACTCAACACCACTGAGGCCACACTTGGAGTACTGAGTCCAGTTCTGGGCTCCTCAGTACAAGAGACACATGAACATACTGTAGAGAGTCCACCAAAGGGCCACAAAGATGATTAAAGGAAAGATGACCTCTGTCCTGGCTTTGGCCAGGACAGGGTTAATTTTCAGGAGCCGGTCCAGGTGAGCCGACCTGGCGGCTATTCCATACCATGTGCCATCATGCCTCCATAAAAGGGGCTGGCCTGGGAGAGTCGGGTTGGTGCTGCTCAGGGTTGGTCTAGCTGGGAGCTGAACGTTGGGTCGGTCCTTGATCGGTTATTGCGTTTGTCAGTCACTGATAGGCAAATTGGTTTCCTCCTTACCGCATTTGTTTGCATCCCATTATAACTACTGCTGCTTTGTTGTTTCCCTTGCCTTTTGCTGGCTCGTTAAATGGTCGTTATCTCAACTCAACAAAGGAGACTTCTCTTCTGTTGTTCTCATTCTCCCCCTGATCCTGCCAACGGGGGAGAGGACGTGAGTGGCTGTATGGGGCTCAGCTGTCAGCTGAGGCTGAACCACATCAACCCTAATTGTTGCAGCCCTATTGTCATTTCCCCTCTCCCTTTGTCGGCCCATTAAACGGTCGTTATCTCAACTCGAAGCCATTTGCCCTTTTGTTGCCTCATTCTGCCCCGTGTTTTGCTGCCGGGGCGGTGAGCGAGCGGCTGCGTGGGGCTCGGCTGCCGGCTGGGGGCGAACCACGACAACAGTAATAACAGAACTGATTTCTTTTGCTTCAGGCTGAGCTTACTCTTCAGAGTTTTCTTGGCATATTTGCATCAGGTCAGGAAATGACAGTGTGTGATGCCTGACCAGGGTAGTTTTGGCAAGCACAGGCAAATAATGAGTATTCCTAATTTGTCAATATTTTTTTATTTTCATAACTAAGCTATGAAAGCAGAAGTACAAATAGACAGTTCGGTACTGGGTTTTTAATATTTTTTTTAAAATGTGTTACAGTAAGATAGATTTTAAAAACTTTCAGGAGTACATCTTACTTAATTATCCACAATGGAAACCATCGAGTAGGAAAACAGTTGAATGAAAGATGAAGTACAACTGAAAAAGGCAGTGAATCCAATTGAATTTATTAATAATTTATGTTCTTATTGTCTGTTTGTATGTGCAATTCAAAGTCCTTACTCAAAAAAGGTCAGCTTTATCTCTTTTTTGACGATGTTACTGGTATTCTTTCTGTATGCAACATAAAGGGCTGAAGTGACCTCCACAGACAGGTGATTTCCACAAGGAAAATAGATTTGTCGATAGCTACTTTATATGGATCATGCTCAGAACTGATCACTGACTGAGAGGTGGAATTTATCTCTATGGTTTATAGTCAATGCAGATGAATAGGCACCTTTAAGGGGGGGCAATACATCTGACTGACAAAAGAGGACTAAGACAGGGAGCACTGACTTATGCACATCTAACTGTAGGTGTATAAAGTTAGGGTAGATGAATGTCAGCTCAAGTGTCTATGACTGTCAACACCAAGTACACCTAATAAATAAGTAAATAAATAAATAACATTCCTGCGTACTAAAAAAATCTCACACTGCTGAAAAACAAAGCCATGCTGAAAAACTGTTTTATTTGATTCTGGTATGACATAAACCTTGTGCTTTCTCTTCTGAATTTTTGAATTTTTGATCTATGGATAGAAATGGCTACTGAGAGGGTCTAGTTTGGCAGTTATATGAAATCTAAAACAAATCAAACATTTATGCATTAACATTTTTTAAAAGTTCAAAGAAAAAATGTGTCAATGCTCTGCATGTCATTTCCCTAAAAAAATATATAAAAAAAATATAATTTTAGTAAAACTACCAATGAAAGCCTGCATAACTCAGCAGAAAGGGCAGTCATTATGCAAAACTGCCCCTTCAGGTACACACTGCAGAACAGGAGCCAGAAGAGATGACCTTTAATCTTTAAAATGGTGCTGTATATATAATCTGACGTTAGAATCCAATAAGCACAAGATCAACAATTTTACTTTAATGATCATCGTTTGTCAATAGAAGTTACATCTACAGACCTATTTACTCTCCAAGGCTTTAGAGGTGAACAAATAAATATGTTTATGCTATTCACATGATTCCTCTAATGTGGCAAATTTTCCCCTAATTTCATGACAGATGGAACTATTATCCGTCACTTTTTGTTCAGTCTGGAGATTCTAGCTGAACCTATAGTAGCACTCCTAGTAGCAGATGCTTAATGATAGGGCATACCAAGTCTCTTAACAATTCCTTGCTTAAGGTTATATTACATAATTTATTCTATCAGTATAGTGTAAATTGGACTAAATGGTGTAACAGGAAGGTTAAAATGAGTGGCCAGTGAGAGATGCAGACATGAGGTCAAAACTAGCAATTAGGACATTTGGTGACAAGAATTTATTTTTAATTCTTAGACTTGCACAAACATAAATTCCATATTGATTTCAATACATAAGTTAGAGGTTTATGTTAAAAAAAGTTCAAGGTTTGTTTTGTTTTGGGTTTTTTTGGTTGGTTTTTTTTTTTTGTTTTAATCCTCATCTTCCCCTACATACACTTTCCCTACTTCATATACCTGATTGATATTTCTGCTTAACAAACAACCTTTAGGGAATTGTTTGAAGACTTGGGAATGAAGCTTAATCTGAAATTCCTTTAATCCCTCTAAACTTTGTATCATTGGAAAGAAAAAAAAACATAAAGCCCAGGTATTGATTTAAATGTTTCTTATATTTCAAACTCCCCCAAGAGAGTAATACACTGCATATAATTTTTAAATATGAAGCACCATCCCCTCTAAAAAGAAAAACAAACCCCAAACCATTATTTTCAGTAGACAACTGTAAAATATTCCATTGGAACTGACACACCACTTGGAGTCCACTAAGAGTGCTGTTAATTTCATGACTAGCAAGTTTCTATGTACATGGCACAGTGGGGTACCATAACACAGGACACAGCTCTGAAAGAGCTGACTAAATCGCCACAAGCAGTGCAGTTGAACAAGCACCCTACAGGGCTCAAGATAAGATATCCCATTTCTCATCAGTGTTAGTTAAGCCTGTGTTGAGTGCAGTGCTAACACATTTATTCTTCTATTGGTACCCAGGCAGTCTATTTAATCCACTGAAAGTATCCCTTTGTAACAGAGCACTGGGCGAGCAGGCATGGGCTTGATGCACTTAACACTCATTGAGACAAGGGGCACTTTACTCCGTAGAGAACCCACTTCCACTTCCTTCTACAAGAACCTGATACAGTTCATTGAGGCTGATTTTAAAACTCCCATTGACTTACCAGCAATGTGAACCAGACTTCACAGTTTTCCAGCAGTGGATATGAAGCTGCAGAAGGAGAATAAAATCGGAGCACAAGCAGTGCAATGGAGGAGAATAAAAACAGGCAAATACTGAATATTTTTTTTTATCTTCTCCACAAAGGAAAGACGTCCCAAACATAGCTATTAGATTAGCAAATAGGAAACCCCACCTTCCTCAAGCACTCATTGTTGTCACTAGGCATTTTAATGACTCCATTTAGCACTGCAGCATTTCTTTTTCTCAACACTGACTAATAACATGCTGAGATAGTTACACTCTTTGCAAGTGGAGTTTTATTGAAGAATGAAAAGGTGAATGCCTGGGGATTTTACTCTTAAAACTGTAGAGGACACATTTTGGATGCAATGTTTAAAGAGAAAAAGAAAATTAAAAGGAAAGGTTAGTGAGGGAGATTAAAGGTGAAGGAGAGAAACAAGGGGAAGAGCTGATGAAGGAAATTAAATGGATTGAGAATTACTTTGCAGAACAACTGGTAGCAGATAATAAATCATGGTGCTCTAAGCACACAAAAGCTGAACAATAAAAATAGCAAGGTAGTAGAAATGTCACAACACACTTCTGGTAAACGTAAAATGTAATCTGCAATATGTTGAATGCTGCAAAGATTCCACTATTTTCAAGTAAATTGCTCAATTGTACCTTTCTTTCTGTTCCCTTTATTCTATCACAGTAAGCATGGTTCAGTGACGTTAGTACAACACTACAGTTCTGGCTGAAGCTTCTGCAAATTCGGGCGCTCAGCAGATATATTTCTATCTAACTAGCTCCTTACACTTGCTAAATATATACATGAATCTCTCCCTAGGAATATAGGATTGTATTAACACTGCATTAACACACACCATATATTACTAATGTATAAGGGTGCCTTTATTACAGACTTAAGCCATCTACAGATGATTTAATCACATTTTTAATATTAATGCCTTAGGAAGGGAAAATGGCCCAGACACCTTAAAAAAATATTTGTCTTTTACTGCAAATATATATATTCTTTTAAGAGTACATGAATATTTTAATATTTGCACTAGTCAGTCCTGAATAGTATTTTAGTTTATTCATCTGTATTAGATTCTCTGACAGTATTTTTAAGATTAATAGGTCAAACATGAAGACAAACTTTTAAAAAGTGCTCATTTTAAAAAATTGAGAAAATATAGTATGCCTTTATTTTTCAGCAAAATCTGTTCTTTTTCCCTGATAATGAATGCATGTGCGTGTAAGTATTTTTGCCTACTGTTGTACCTGAGAGATTGGTGAGAGTATTAACATTTGATTTGCTCTTAATGTTTACACTAACTCAATAGGCATGACAACAGTTTTGCAAATATACAAAGTATTGTTAATCATCAATCTGCTCCTCGAATATTCTTTTGGAATTTCTACTTTTAAACTTTCTCTGTGAATATATACACATACCTATATGTATTATATGTACATATATGTGCTATATGTTCTGTATGTATGTTAGATGAAGCATTCCTTTTGTCTCAAAGTATGTAGGTTTAACTAGATTATCCACGGGCAAGTAAAATCTGATTATGTCCATATTCGATATCACTATAACCTGCTAAGGGGTTTCAACATTATTTATTGATAATTTCTTTTGCTGACAGGGTGTGGAGAAAAAATAAGCCAAACAGACCAGCAATTTATCCTTCTTTGAAAATAATCTCAGCAATGAAGGAAGGGATGATCTCTTACTTTGAAGGGAAGAATGGTTTCTGCAAATACTGAATATGAGCAACAAGCATTATGACATCTGTAAGTAACAGTAACTTTTTCATTTCAGGATATATCTCTTTTGTTCATTTGTTCTTGGCCACCTTTCTTCCAGATGCAGTGATAACTGCTACAAACTGTGCAGCTGCAGATGGCGAAAGCAGCAGATCTGACTCCTGTGCTCAGCGTATTGTGTGCAACAAGCAGTTTCTTTAGGAGCCACAGGAGTGACTTTTCCCAGTTTGTAACTAAGGATTGTGCTGCTCAAATCTATATATTTTGTGGGATTGAATCCATAAATTTTAAGTAACAGAATTGACAGTACTTTCTTGTTACAATACTTATGAATATATTCAAAACCACTTAATGTCATCTCAGATTTGCCTCAGCTTTTTTTTTTTCACATTCTCTGAGATTTTCCCATGTAAACTGTCATTTCCCTCTGATAAGTGAAATCTCCAAAGATAAACAGAGACATGTTTCATTTTTTGGAGGTTTTTTAAGATATTAAATCCTTGTTCTATCCTGCTCATTATAAATGTATTGCACAAGCAATGCAACAAGAATGAAAGCATAAAACAGTATAATGTAGTTAATTAAAATTTATATTGTAAAGGTAATTAAAAAACTGGAAAACCTGACAACACTGTGTATGATAACTGATTCTCACAGGTGTTTGAAGCAGAAAATCTTTTGATACAGTTGGAGAATCTTGAAACTTATTTACAAAGAGATTTTTCATTTTGCTTTTGTTTCTGTGTGCAAAATTTATATTGAAAAATTTGGTTGGATCCTGCTAGTTGTATGAGCAAAGAGATATATCTCGGAACTACAAAACCATTTATGCTGTAAGAACCTGAAATAAACACATGTGAAATATGCATAGGGAAAATTTTTGGTTTTATGAGCCTAAATCAGAGTGATCAAGCCCTTTTAAAGCCAAACTGAAGACACAGCTTTTCAGAAGCTGACACTGAAAGGGCAATGAATTAATGTGATCAATGTTATAGATTCCACTTAATATCAGATGGTTTGCTGAACAGAGAGCAAAAAAACTTTAAAGCTGAGTTTTCTACAGAGTTTAACTGAATGAATTTGTGACAAAAACTAACTCTCCAAATTCAGTACCTTGCACTGACAGTAAGATACTTTCTGCTATAACTTCTGTCTGCATTTTAACTCAGTTTTGAAAAGAGGAATATTTGAACAAGACTTAATTTAAAGTTTAGCATAATTTTTTAAAAAATTTTTCACAAGCTATTTATTTTCAGCTTTTTGTCTCGTAGATCAGAAATTAAAATTTTTATTTGCTTTGAGCAAATATTTCCTATTAAAACAGTAAAATATCTGTTAGAATACTAAAAATAATTTAAAAAATCAAACAAAAAAAGTCCAAAGTAAAATTGCGGTAGCCGCCTATGCCCTAGCAGTTTGGATGAAGTTTTTGAGAATTGTGTTTTTGTTCTTCATTAGAACGGACACAAGACTTAGGGAGAATGCTCTCTGGTTTATAATAATAATAATTATTATTTTATTTTCTCCTGCTTTTTTGCATTGATGTCTGATAAATGCCATGACCTGTTTAACAAAGTAAGATTCTCGTAATTATGGATTAATTTTAAGACTAACTGTGCTCTGAAGAATTCAGATCCATACAAGAAAGAATTAGTTGGTTGTATAATGTTAAAGATTTGGTTTCATCTTTACCTCTTAAAAGAATAGCATTATCTTTTTTATTAAAGCAAGTTTTCAAAATTTAATATAAATTAATTTATTCATAAGGACATATAGCTATAATAATTGTAATAGATCTGATTCTTGGAACATAGTTTTGAGCTCTCAGCAGTAATACTGCTTTTGTTTGGAAAAAACAAACACAATAAACAAAACAACAACAACAAACAAAAACCAACAATAACAAAAGAAACCACCCTGAAACCGAACACCACAAAAACCCCACTCCATGAATAAAAGTCTCATTCTCATTTTCTTTTTTTCCAAAACATTGTTCACTAGTACTTCCTTTTTGTGAAAATTCTTTTTAATAAAGCTATAAAAAAAAGAACCCACAAAAGTGTATCTCCTCATAACATCTTATATTCTCAGGTTTTTATGATCTCATAAACAACCATACTTTTACAATTTTCCTTACAAATGCTATACAACACTTTATGGGACTTCAGCAGCAATGGCCCAGGTAATTAATTAAATAGGTACATAATGATCCTTAGAAATAAGGATAGCTTGGAAAACTTCACATTTTTTGATATCTGCTTGGGTTTGGGGTTTTGGTTTGTTTTTTTTTATCTCTACTTTGCTTCATTTGTGTCACTTCTTTGTGTAAAAATAAGTAAATTTTAGGGTGTAACTCTAGTTGAAACCCAGCATACCAAAATATCTTCCAATGTTGGTCAGAAGTACTTAATAATAGATAATTATCAAAAAAATATACCTTCCCTAAAAACTGATTTCCACCTTGCCAGTCATACATTGAAGAAAAAATGGAGAGAAAGGCTGTTATTCACTTTCATTTACAGATATACATGAGCAGTCTATTACAGCCACATTCAGCTTCCAGCAGAGACGTTGCTAGGTGACTAGGAGAGGCTACAGAAACTACATAAATAGTGCTTTTCAGAACAGAAACATTTTTCATTACTCTTTTTTTTTTTTTCCATTCATTTAATGCTGTTAGTAGAAATGCTGTTTTAGAGATCTCGATGTGATTTGAGTCACCTGTCCATGGATTAATATTGCTATAGATGGTCATAACCACCTATAACACATTCATTTACTATGTATGCCATCTGAGAAATGCACTATGCCATTGATAGCCAAGTGTGAACATCTTCCCATCCCGGATTGCTCCAAAAAGGACAGAGCTGTGACTGTAACAAGACGGAAGTGAATAAAGTGTAGTATAAAGCACATACTTTTAACTCCACAATTTCTTAGCTCATAACATTTTTAGAGAGGGTTTGATTTGTGATTCTTCTAGACATATTGGTAAGAAAGCTACTGCATTATTAATAGAATTTGAAGTCTGGTACATTGCATTTTCACTACACTACTATTTATAGGTATGGACATGACATTTCTGATACAATATATCAAATATTATTTATAAAAATATTATTTTCTGAATTTTATTGGGCTTGTGTACTATGTTTAAGTATTTTTTCCACCATGAATAGTTTAATAAGTGAATACTAGCTTTTGTAAAGCTGGATTACTGTCTCACCTGGTAAAAAAGGTCAATTTAAATGCTGATCCATTAGATATTTCACACATTCATATATTCACTATGAATAAGTGATCTGATGGGATTTCATACAGCATAAATCAGAGCCCCGAGGGCACTAACAGACCTTGGTAATCCTGATCATGCTAACCTGGGACCTGCACCCACACAAATGAGCCCAGGGGCTCATTTAAGCTCAGGCCTGGGCACCTAGTCTTGCCCTGAGATATGTTGTAGGAGTACCTGTGCACAGCCCTGCCTCTGGACCTGCCTCCTGGATGGATCTCGGTCCTGTGTGTCAGGTAGCTTATCTCCCAGATGGACCCTTAGGTCTTATGTTGCACCTTGTCTCAGGTTTGGTCTCCAGGGTGAACGTCGCATGTTGCAGCCATGACCCATGTTGCAGCCTTGTCTCCACTCCTGTCTCTTGTTCTGTTTCCTTTTGCTCTTGATCTCCTGCAAGGAGCCTGGCCTTGGCTTATTTTTTGCCAATAGACCCCATTACCAGCCCTGGGCATTGCCTACTGTGCTCAGACCCTGCAGGACTATATCCACCAGTGAGGACACTGCTCATGCTGGCGTGACTCTTGGCTCTGGGCTTGCTCGTTGTTAAGGAGCTCCTGCAGCTTCCTGATGGTATACTACTGTAGCCTGGCAAATATGGGGCAATGGGGCAGAATCTAGTTGTAGACCTGTGACTAGTGGAGTCCCTCAGGGGTCAGTACTGGGACCGGTGTTGTTCAATATTTTCATCAACGACCTGGATGAGGGAACAGAGTATACCCTCAGCAAGTTTGCTGATGACACAAAACTGGGAGGAGTGGCTGGCACGCCAGAGGGTTGTGCTGCCATTCAGCGGGACCTAGAGAGGCTGGAGAGCTGGGCAGGGAAGAACCTGATGAGATTCAACAAGGACAAGTGTAGGGTCTTGCATCTGGGAAAGAAGGATCTCATGTGCCAGTATAGGTTGGGGACTGAGCTGCTGGAGATTAGTGTAGGGGAAAGGGACCTGGGCGTCCTGGTGGACAGGGGGATGACCATGAGCCAGCAATGTGCCNAAGGGAGTGGAACATCTCCCTTATGAGGCAAGGTTGAGGGAGCTGGGTCTCTTCAGCTTGGAGAAGAGGAGGCTGAGGGGTGACCTCATCAATGTTTATAAATATGTTAAGGGTGAGTGTCGGGAAGATGGAGCCAGGCTCTTCTCGGTGTCATTAAATGATAGGACAAGGGGCAACCGGTCCAAGCTGGAGTATAGGAGGTTCCGGGTTAACATGAGGTAAAACTTTTTCACTGTGAGGGTGACAGAGCACTGGAACAGCTGCCCAGAGAGGTTGTGGAGTCTCCTTCTATGGAGACATTCAAAACCCGACTGGACACGTTCCTGTGTGATGTGCTCTAGGCGGTCCTGCCTTGGCGGGGGGGGTTGGACTAGATGATTTTTCGAGGTCCCTTCCAACCTCTGCGATTCTGCGATTCTGCGATTCTGCGATATGTTTTTGCACTGTTAAGAGCCCACGGGCCCAGCAGTTCAGGACCTCTGGACTCGTCTGAAATTGTGTGAAAGCATGTGGAATATGAGAACATCTGCTTCATTAAGTTCTCTAGTTAAGGTCTACTCAGTATAAATTAAATAACAAGCAAAAAGAAAAGTGATAAATTAAACATGCAGATACACAAACCTAACAAGCAGGTGATGACTGAGACAATAATGAAGACCCGAACTCTTCAGCCATTGACAGATAGACCATTAACAAAATTACTCAGGCATAGCCTTGCCTTGAGGAAGGTCAGCTTGAACTTTGTAAATGATAAGAAAGATGACTCAAGATTAGCATGATTATTATGAGGTACTTGAGGAAGGGCCTCTGGGATGGTGAAAAATATGTTATGTTTAGGAGAAAGGCTAAAAGAGGGAAAGGATTGAGTCAGGGAGGAGCAACTGTAGAAAAAGGGAAAGGAGGGTGAATAAAAGGGACCTGTTGTGCACAGTACCAGTGAGTACATTTGCCTAACTGATCCTTATGCCTGATCATTGCAATCTATCCCATCTTCTTACTAAATGTTTTGGGTTGGGGTTTTTTTTTTTTTTACTTCTTACGTGTAACTTCACTCTCTTTCTTGTGTGTGAATGCTGTAAGGTCGAAGTGCCAGCAACCAGAGAAAGAGCTGTGGGTCACAATGTCTATGGGTCTTGATGCCAACAACTGGAGAGAGTGTGTACCATCCGCCCTATCGGTCTGCATGCCAGCAGGTAGCAAGATGTGCATGCAAGAGAAGTATGTATGTGGAGGGACAATGTGCTGTAGGGTTTGTAAGTTTAAGTGTTGACGACGAGAGAGGGACCAGCATGTATGTATTGAGAAATTTAAGTACTAGCAAGTGGAGAAGAGACTGAGAGTCACAAAGCTTTCAGGTCTGGGTGTCGCAAGCAGAGTGATGGACATGTAATAGAGGTTTGGAGGGTGAGCAGTTGGAGAAGGATCATAAGCCCTAAGGCTTGTAGATCTAGGTGGCAGCAAAAGGAACTCAGGGTGTGTGCTGCTATGTCTAAGTGCCAACAACTGGAGAAAAAAACATGTGTCACAGGGTTGTAGGTCTCTGTGTCAGCAACTTGAGGAACTCACATGGAAGAATGGTGTGGATGCCAGCAATTTGAGAAGAGACTGCTATTCCCAGGGCCCTCAAGTCTGTGTCAGCAACAGGAAAAGTCAGGGTATGTATTTGAAATGATAGCAACTGGAAAGATCTATGTGTGTGTGTATTTTTCCCCAGTGAACTTTATCTTCCTCATGTGTACACGTAATTCATTAGTGAATTTCCAGCCGGACTAGCTGACAAGGAGGAGGAGGCCTACATACTAGGTAAGTGGGCCCAGGGTCTGGACATGATTATTGGACTGACTGAGGGCCCGTGTAGATACTCAAGGTGAGTATGAATGTGCTTGTGAATCTAGACAGTGTGGGGAAGTGTCTTTGCACTAGTGAACTTCAATTCTCATCAGCCAGAGATGAGGAACAGGACTTGGCCATTTGTACTTATGCTTTGTTAGTTCCGGTAGTATTGTCTGAAGCAGTCTGTGTAGCTGCTGGTATTAGTGTCCTCTATGCATATGCTTGTCTGGGGTACACACTCAGCCTTGATAGTGGATGAACTGGGTTGGGGTAAAGCAGCAGCCTCATCTAATAGCCTGGAATGGAGAGGTCTGCATCTCAGGGTGCACCAGGATGAGCTCCAGCTGCCAGGAAGGAGCAGTTCCCAGCCCCTGGAGTCTGTGGGTTTCAGTGGCTTTCCTAACATCCTTAACACTTGTCCTAGATAGAAATTATTTTAGCTTGTCTTTTCACAGTCATAGAGATTGTCTAGTAATAAAGTAACTGCTCTCTAAATTTATTTTAGCTTTGATTTAACTTTGTGTAATCACATGTTGTAATTCCCACTGTTAGTAGACGGTAATTACAGGTAGCTATTCTACGTGACATACCTGTCTACAATTGCAGAATAAAATATCATAGCTTTGTTTGATTGTGTCAAGCTTAGGTAGAAGGAAATTGTGTAGGAACACTGGAAGAATAGAAGCAATTCAGAATGAGTATGGAGACAAACTCCAAATAAACATATACCTTTCCTACTTCTAGATACATGATGTTTAAAGACAACTCCTGTGACCTCCCAAGTTCCCTCCTAACCTGAATTACCCTAAGAATCTATGGACTTATTTATAGCTATTTAAATAACACAAACTAATGGAAAAATAGTCTGGAATAATTTAGGATGTGTAACTTATTCTCTAAATCATTTGTTAGTCGATTGAAGCAAACCAGTAACATGGGGCTGTAAACCATCACAGTAAAATGAGTTAAAAACCGGTTCTCATATATCTGAGTAACTCTGTGGTTTTGCTTCACTGAGAGCATGACTCCTTTCATGTTTATGTATATTGCAGAGCTTTTCCAAGATTCTTTTTTCTTTTACCTTCTGCATTTACAGACTCATGCATTGTCCTTTCTGTTTGAGGTGAAGAAGATTTGGACACACATCATTTGTCTAAGGGTGAAGTGGGGTCACCTCAAGCATATGCATATAAATCAGGAAGTGTCTACAGAGTTATGGAAAAAGCTTTTATATCCTTTCCAGCAAATTAATATGTCTCTCTGAAGTGCCTGTATGCTAATGCACACACAATGGGGAACAGACGAGAGGAGCTAGAGATCTGCATGCAGACCAAGGGTTGCAATCTCACTGAGTTCACAGAGACATGGTGGGAGTGCTGCTGTGGATGGGGAAGAGGCTCTTCAGTAAGAACAGATCAGGGAAGGAGGGGAGCTGCTCTTTACATGAACAGAGGGGACAGAGGGGTTACATGAAGCTTTGACAAGTTCAGAAAAGAATCTTCATATTTTCAGGCCCTGGTCCTCATGGGGTACTTCAACCATTCTTCTAGAAGGGCAAGACATCAGGGCCCAAACAATCCAGGGGATTTCTAGAGTTCACTGATGAAAACTTCCTAACAGAGGTGATCAAGGAACTGATGTGGGGATATACTCTGCTGGGACCTTATACTTAGAAACAAAGACGACACTTGGATACAGATATGAAGCTACTGGAGAGAGTTCAATGAAGAACCACTAAGATGATTAATAGACTGAAGCATCTCAGATATTAAAAAATTCTAAGAGAGCTGAGACTGTTCAGCCTGAAGAAAAGAAAGCTAGAGGGAATATTATTAGTATCTATAGGCAGGAGTGGAGAAGATAGAGTCAGATTCTTATCAACGAATGGACAAAAGGCAATGAAAACAGACCAAAAATAGTTGAAACTACATTTTAACACAAAACTTTTCCTCTTTTTTTTTTTTTCTCTTGTCTCTCTGCCTTTCTGTCTGTCTATCTGTCTCTCCTCTGAGACACTTTGAGCTGACCACACTTTGAGCTGACCACACTTTGAGCAGGGCTCTGGATTACACAGTCTCCATAGGTCTCCTTTCTTCTCATAACATGTTCTGTGGCCACTCCAATAGAGTACTTCCAGCTTGAGCCTATTTGAAGACATAGGTGTCTAGAGCCTAAGCATCCTCTCAGAAGTGAAGACTCTTATGTCTTGAAGGCACTCCTCAAAATCACAGTTCTTCTGACAGTCTCATAATTTTCTGCAATGAGAAGAAAACTGCAAAGATAGATCCTTATTCCTTTTTTTGTGAAGAAATTGACTACATGATTTCTCATTCCTGCATGGCTCACAACAAACATGCTGCATAGAAGCTATGAAAGTTGCATCCTTATGTCTTCAGTTAATTAAACATGTTATATAGTAAATTTTAAATAATTTTTCCCTCTTTTTCTTTTTTTTTTTTTTGTTTTGTTTTGTTTCCCCACATCATACTTAAGGCTTGAAATTGATCTGTTGTATTGTAATAATTTCTGTGGAGTAGGCTAGGAAAACACATTTTCTTTGAAGCATTTGGAAATTTGTTTTCTCAACTTTTTTTACAGTGCTATGGAGTTTTTTCTTTAAAGGAAGGCTTTTGCTACAATGTTAGGACTATTTACACACCAACACACACATGCACCCACACACATACACATGCACATACAGAGTCTAGGAACATTGATTTAAAGATAACGTCAATGGATTGTTTCAAAGATTGTGTAACTGAAGACTCCTCAAACTTATTTAAAATTATTCATACATTGAAGCTAATTTAGGAGAGTAATTTTTACTAGGTTTTAAAAATATCTCTTTTTTCCTGTCCAATAAGATAATCAGCATAACATATTCCAGAGACACATTCCACAACACAGCACGCTGTATATTCTGAGGGTGACTGAAGACAGTGAATGGGTAGAAAGATGTAATTATGGACAAATTTGGTAACCATATTATTATTAGAGAGTCACTTCCTAATAGTACTTAGATTTACACTTCACAAAGTACTTTGATGAACATCCTTGCAAATCAGCAAAATCAGTATATCCACTACAGTAGTGACTAATAACAGAAATGAATCGTTTAAAAATGAGAAAGAAATTATGAAAGGTCATCAAAACAATAAAATCTATCAGGTACAGGTTCACAGAATGGTAGGAGTTGGAAGGGACCTCCGGAGATTATCTAGTCCAACACCCCTGCTAAAGCAGGATCTCCTAGAGAACTCTAGTGACTGTTATAAAAAATCACAGTAGACAGTCAAAGTAAATGCAGACCACCTTTTAAAACATTTTGGAAGAGAAAAAGAAATGTTTAAATTCTAGGGCAAGGAAGTTACTGGAAGTTGAATTGTAACACTTTGTCCAAGTATGGAAAAAAAGAAAATGGCGATTTGAATATGAAAAGTTCAGAACAGAATTTGAGGCTGGCTTTCAAAAGAGACAAAAAAACCCAACCCAAAACAAACCCCAAACAAACAAACAAGCAAACAACCCAAAAACAAAACAAAACAAAACAAAAAAACCCAAACCACCCTAAAAAACCCCAAAGCATCTTTCTCCAAATATATACATGGAGGAAAAATTTTGCTAAAAAGGCTAGTGTCTTAAGATGTAGTCAAGGAACAAAATGAAGTCTCAGAGGAAATATATATTCGTCATAGGAGCTTCTCAACTCCATATCCCTTTTTTAAAAAAGGAAGTGTGAGAGATTGTCTGTAGGATATATTACATACCTTGTTTTAATGTGATGCAACAAGGTAAGTGTAAGAAATCTCTTGGAACATAGTGTTATTTACCCAAGAATTCTAATGAGATTCAGCTTTGAAATAGATGAAATATCAATGGAAGAGCCTCGTCTCTTCATTAAATCCATTTCACTCCAGGAGGAAAAGAAAAAGGCAAGTGTTTTGGGGTTTTTTGGGGTTTTGGGTTTTTTGGTTTGTTTTTTTTTTTTTAAAAAAAAAGAGGCTATGGCAGATTCCAGGAAATCATTGAAAAATAAAATTGGCATCTATGTTAAGCAAACTGGACTAAACTGTAATAAAACTAGAATTAGTGAATATAGAGGGAAATACAATCTCTCACCACAGACATTTCAGGAAGCTAAGCAAACATAAGATGAATTTTATTGTATCTGTACATAGCTGTTTAGTAGACAAGAAACAAATGCTTTAAATGGTTTGGATAATATACAAGAATCTGTGCTGGGATCTGTATGATACAATAAAAAGCAGAGATTGTGATGAGGTTGCAGATGATACTATTATTCTGAGTCCTAAATAGGCAGGGCTACTCTGAAGTGTTAGAAGAACCCTGTGAAACTGAAAAAATAGTCAATAAAATATCGAATTATTTTTTAAATAAATAAACATGAATTGATGATTGATATCCATTAGAAATAATAATCTTAGGTATAAAACAGTATAGTTAGAGCTGGCTGTTGAGTTTAAGACATTTCAATTATACTCCAAAAATTTAATAAAACTTTTACTGATACTCAGTAGAGTCCAAGAAATGAAAACATATTTTTCATCACATTTAGGGTTGCAGAAAAAGAATTATTCACTTCAATAAATAGGATACGATCACAGGATAATTCAGATTGCAAAGGACCTCAGGAGGTCTTGAGTCAAGCCTCCTGCTCAAAGTAGAGCAAGCTATGAGATTAGACTAGATTATTTAGTGTTTTAGCCAGAGAGGTCTTGAAAACCTCTGAGGACAGACAATGCACAGCCTCTCTGGGCAACCTGCTCCAGTGCTTGACTGTCTTCATAGCCAAAGTGTCATTCTTAAATTGTATCTGAACTTTGGTTTCAAATACATGTAGCCCCTGCATTACTGTCAGCAATTCAAATACCTCAACAAAAAAGTATGTGACAGAAGCAGAAAAGATAAAGAGGATGATTAGGGACACAGCATAATTTCCATATATGAGGAACAACTAGACTAAGACCAGAATTGCAGTGTTGAAAAAAGACAGTTGAAGTCTATGAAATTGTGACTGGCATGGAAAGGATGAACATGCAGTGATGGTTCTTTGTATTTCCAAAGTAAGAGCTAACTGAAGCTGATGTGGGTTCAAAACTTCACTGAAATAACATTCTTCATTATACAAAGTCCTTCAGCACAAAAAAGCTTGTCTATCTAAATGCCTCAGCTGAGGTCCATGGTTCAATGAGCAGATGTGTTTTGCCATGGCAAAAGGCATATCCCAAGTGTGATGATTAGTGGGCAGAGAAGACTGTGGATGGAAGAAGTGAGATTGACTGAAAGAACAGCTTCAAAATACCTTTAGACATAAAAGTTTAATACAACTTAGGGACCATCCATGTGAGCTCTTAGCCACAGTACAGCAAAGTGAGGAAGGGGACAGCTATATCTGGCACAAACACCATGTGCCCTTCAGCAGGAAAAGCAGGCAAGGCAAAGGAGGCATCAAAAGCTGTGCCTACAGCAGTAAACAGGTTTATGTTCTGAAGGCTGATACGAAGAGTGTGATAGATTTTTACTGTGCATAGACCCATGAAGTTTGCATGTTTACTATGCGTGACACATCACCTTCCAGTATGATGTAGTCATGATCATATACTAGACACCTTGTAAGGATATACTTTTATATCGAATTTTAAGTATGTATCCTTAGGTTTGTGAGTATAGCAATTATTAAAAGGTACAAAGAGATTGCGTAACTTGTTGCATAGTTTAAATGTCATGCATTAGCAGTCAAACTTATTTTGAAATTATTTTTTCCTTCGGATTATAGATTTGTCTTTCTCCTGTAATTATTTGTATGACACAGCAGCCTTTTAGTGCAATTTAATAGTAGGGTTTAAATGAGGAACATTTTTCAGACATCTTGATTGGCTTTTCACCTGCAACAGATATATTTGTGATGGTGGGTGAGTCTTTTAACATTATTGTGTAATATATTTAAAAAAAAAAATCAAAATGTGAGAGACAGCTACCTAAGCTGTCCAAAGTTACCATCAAGATATGTTGTCACCACTTAAGAAACAGTAATCAATACAGCAAGGTTTATGGGGTAGCTTAAATAGCTGATCTTTAAGGAGTTTGCTTCAAGCACACAGGCTCCAGCTTCATAGGTGTTTGAATTTCCATCATTCTCTCTACTTTTTCCAGCTGCTCTGTCAGTGAATTACAGAAACTTATCTCCAGGGCAGAAGGTTCTCAAGGAAGATAACAATAAAGAAAGAACATTTTCTAGCATGATGGTAAAACTGTTTATTTCTTAAGAAAAATAAGTTGTAAAAAATAAGTTTGACCTTTCCAAATTTCAGGTTTTAGGGGGGAAAAAATTGCCTTTTAAAATTATATGTTTGAGCACTGAATTGCTCTATAGTATTCAATGCCTCATTTTACAGTTGGGAGGGGGTGAAGAAATGAAAGACTTTCTACGGCAGCACTTTCTAAACACTTCTGTCACTTCTGTGAAACTCACTTTAAAAAAAATAAGCTACACAGATCCTTTTTCTATAACCTTAATTTAGAAGTATTCAACAAAATGACTGACAGCTAATAGCTTTAATGTTTCCATAATTTTCTGGTACAGCAAATGTCAATGTGATTCAGCCAATCACAGCAGCTTTTTACTAACATCTTTTAGTCCTCTCCCTGATGTTTCCCCTGCTCCACAAACACCCCACACACAGACACAGACCCCAAGGTAGGGTATTAGTAGCCACACTTATGTTAGCTGTAGGATTTGATTTTAACTTTTCAATCACTTCTCTTACATTCGTTTCGATCCCAAATTTTATGTTGATTTTCTACAGTTAAAAATTCTAATTGACTAATTTTAAATCTTTGCATGAAAATGCATCCTCTGAAAGTTTCATTCAGGAAAATTAAATTATAGTATGCAATTTAACCAGTTACAAGGGATACAAATCATAGATTTTGTGTAAATACGGAATATATTCACTTTTAGGAGGTTTCACTAATTAGAAGCTTAAGAGAGATACTGTCATAATCAGCAACTATAAGAAAGCATGACTTAGGTACCCTGCTGCTGGAAATTATGTAAAATTGATTTATTATTAATTAATTAATTAGGTTTTGTCATGATTTTCCTTTCACATTTTATTTTCAGATTGCTACAGTAGATTCATATCCAGATTACTGAAGAATATTTTCATTAATAGTATCTACCTGGACTAGAATTTGACACTATTCCGCACGACATACTTCTCTCTAAATTGAAGAGACATGGATTTGATGGATGGACCACTCGGTGGATAAGGACTTGGCTGTATGGCCGCACTCATAGAATCATAGAATCA
>VWZZ01006594.1:0-20775 GCA_013399095.1 Psophia crepitans | reverse complement strand
GCCCTGGAGCGTGTCCAGAGAAGGGCAACGAAACTGGTGAAGGGTCTGGAGCACAGGTCTTATGAGGAGCAGCTGAAGGAACTGGGCTTATTTAGTCTGGAGAAGAGGAGGCTCAGGGCAGACCTTATTGCCCTCTACAACTACCTGAAAGGGAGTTGTGGTGAGCTGGGGGTTGGCCTCTTCTCGCATATAACTAGCAACAGGACTAGGGGGAACGGCTTCAACTTGCACCCAGGGAGGTTCAGGTTGGAGATGAGGAGAAATTTCTTCTTGGAAAGGGTGGTCGGGCATTGGAACAGGTTGCCCAGGGAGGTGGTGGAGTCACCGTCCCTGCGGGTATTTAAGGAAAGGTTAGACATGGTACTGAAGGACATGGTTTAGTGGGTAATAGGTGGTGGTGGAACGGTTGGACTGGATGATCCTTGAGGTCTCTTCCAACCTTAATGATTCTATTCTATTCTGTTCTATTCTAAACATTTCAGATGTTTGGAAACCTGTGCTGTGTTTATCTCAGAAGAAAGTATCACTTGAATTACAGCTTTTTTTTAGAGATTTTATGTACATATACCACTACTGCAACTTAGAAATAATGGAAAAGTTTACAAGACATTTTGTCAAGAAAGTTGAATAATTAATTTTTTTCTCCCCACAGTACTAAGTAATATCAAAAGTGTTTAAACATCACTAACTTTTTAGCTTCATATATTATAGGCATCAAAAGCAGTTAAAAATGGCTTAGGAGATTCTGGAGCAATAAAAATCCAAACTACTTATGTGGTGATATGCAGTTACATGAATGTCAGTATGCCAACATATCCACATCCTTCCAAAACTAAATTCTTATGAAGAACATATTCTTCAAAAAACAAACACCTCATCATGAAAAGAGTAAGAAAAGAAGCCATTTCTGTCAAGAAGTCAAATTACTTATATCTTTTCCTGGATAGAAGCAGAGAGGAAATGGGTCTTATTCATAGGGCAAAAGGGTGTTAAACATTTAGTGATATTACTAAAATGTAGTCAAGTTTTAATTTGTGCCTATGTCAAAGTTCTGAACTGTATTTATCAGTTGAAATGACTGGTGACTTTTTCAACACATTTGTTTGCTGTATGAGTAGTACAATATAAGTAGTTTACTGGAAATGTTCTGTTTTATTTACTTGTTCTTATGAAATTGTTATTATGCTTTATATTGAATAGTTTGACTTGTCAAACCTTTGAACTTAATGCTTGCTTTTGTATTTATTCATGCCAGCAAGGCTCAATTACTTAAAAGAATACTGAAAGCAAACATGAAACAGCAATTTTATGGTTCTATTGAAATTTATTTTTTAATTCAAATGGATAGTCAAGGAAATTTAAGATGGGGTTTGCTCATTCTAGTACCCTTTACACTTCTGAGAAGTGTCAAAGGGTTTTAGATTAAGTTAGACTCCAGTTCTGACATTTTTTAAGCTCACAGGTGTCAAGCTGCACGGATACGAACACTTCCCTTTACATATAAATTTCATAAACTCAAAGGTAAAAATTCACAGATGCTGGACTGTATAATTACTCAATTTTTATTTTTGTAATAGAATATTCTCCCATTATTTTCAAAGTGTTTTTTCATAATTTTGCATAGTCCTAGAGTGCAACTCAATTACTAACATTCTGTCTAAGGAATAAAACCAATTTCTTTCAGTTTTCTGTCTAGTCCTTTTTGCTTCCTGACAAGCTTACTGAATCTTTCTTTGAGGTCCTGACATAAACTCCAAAACTCCAACAGGAAAAGTCCAACTAATATAAATATTGTCAAATGAGGTTATTTTCAGAATCCTAATTATTGTTCCATTTTGGTTCTGCCCAAACTGAAAATTACAGCTGCTTGAAAAAAGACTGAAAAACTTGAATTTGAAAGGTTTGAAAATTTCTTTGAAACAAACACAAAAATATTTTTTAAGAGATTACAATTATTCAATATCTCTGGGAATCCTACACTGCAGATAGAGCTTGCTGTTTTGTCCATTCCCTGCTATGCGTGTCTAGAATATACAATATTTATTACTGAATAAGCTACAGGAAGATTTACCAGCTCATCACAGGACTAAATTCACTACAGTTTTCATGCTATATACATCTGCAGTAAATCAGCAGAAAGTTCCAGGATTTTTCTCTAGATATAATTATCAGAGACCTTCCTTAATGTGGCAAAAGCTCAGAAAGCCTGAAAATACTAAATTCATTATAAAAAAAAAAAAAAAAAACCAACAAAAAACCCCACACAACTTTTTTTTTTTTTTAAAACAAATGTGGTGGGTTGACCAAGTCCAAGTGCACACCAGAGCTGGTCTATCACTCCCTTTCCTTAACTAGACAGGGGAGAAAAATATAACAAAAGGCTCATGTGTCAAGATAAGGAAAGAGAGAGATCGTTCACCAACTACCATCATAGGCAAAACAGACCAAACTTAGAGAAGAATTCATGTGATTTATTATCAAGTAAACACAGAGTACAGCAATGAGAAATAAAACCAATCTTAAAACACCTCCCCCCACCTCTCCCTTCCTCCTGGGCTTAACTTCACTCACAATTTCTACCTAGTCCCCCGCAGCGGCACAGGGGGACAGGAACAGAGGTTGAGGTCAGTTCATCACACATTGTTTCGGACGCTCCTTCCTCCTCAGGGGGAGGAATCTTCATACTTTTCCCCTGCTCCAGCCTGGGGTTCCTCCCACGCAAGACAGTCCTCCATGAAATTCTCCGTGAGTCCTACCCATGGGCTACACTCTTTCATTAACTGCTTCAGCGTGGGTCCCCCATGGGGGGTCACAAGTCCTGTCAGCAAACCTGCTCCAGCATGGTCTTCTCTCTCCACAGGGCCACAAGTCCTGCCAGGAGCTTGCTCCAGCATGGGCTTCCCACAGGGTCACAACCTCCTTCAGGTGTCTCCATCTGCTCAAGTGTGGGGTCTTCCATGGGCTGCAGGTGGAATCTCTACACCCCATCACCCCTCCTCCATGAGCTGCAGGGGGACAGCCTGCCTCACCATGGTCTTCACCATGGGCCACAGGAGAGTCTCTGTTCTGGCATCTGGAGCATCTCCTACTTCTTCTTCACCGACCTTGGTGTCTGCAGAGCTTCTTACATCTTCTCATTCCTTCCTCTGGCAGCAAAAGCTCCCGCAGTTGGTTTGTGGGTTTTTTTTCATTCTTAACTCTGTTATCCCAGAGGTGCTACCATTGTTGTTGTTTACCTCAGCCTTGGCCAAGGTGGGTCAAGTGGTAGGTCAGTCTTGGAGCGGGCTGGCATTGGCTGTACCAGACACGGGAAGCTTCTAGCAGCTTCTTGCAGAAGCTGCCACCCCTGTAGCCCCCCTGCTACCAAAACCTTGCCATGCAAACCCAATACAACAGAACACCAATTTAATCTTAAAATGAAGCTCCTTTCCTACAGTCCTGTAAGTTCACAAAATAGGCATCACAGGCACCTAAGGTCTATGGCTCATTTTGATCATCTCTCAGAGCACAATTTGCAAAATAGCCTCTAAGACACTGGAGAGCTGAAATCAAGACCTACTTCTGCTTGAGAGAATTTCAGCCTAATCTGCTTCTTAAGATTCTGCTAGATCTATGCCCCTAACATAAATCACTTCCTGATTTTCTGTGGAGAACCAGTCCGTTTAACACCATTAAATATTTAAATCCTTAAGTAAACAAAAAAAAAGATACTTTTATTCTTGGCCAAGTGGTTATGACATATCCTTACAAAAGTAATTGGATTTGTCATTATTACAATAAATTCTTAAAATAAATGGAAAAACATGTAGTGACTTATTTACTCACACATTTCAAGGCTACATATCTTAAAGTGGCATGCGATATAAGGTGCTTGTAGAAATATATGAAGATCAAGGTGTTCTTATTTTGCTTTGCTTTGTTTTGATTTCTGTAAGCTTGGTCAGCAGTTTACCTCAGCAAATTCTTGTGGGCCCCAACCAAAAGCTTTCTTCATGCGTTGCACAGGGAGTTAGCAGTACTCTGCATCATTACTTCTATGGATCAGCATCTCAGACAACCACATGCAAGGATGTGATACCAGGTATTTCTAAAGTCACACATCTTGGCATGAAAGTTCACTTTTTTCCACTCCTAGGTACATTTGATTATTGCATATTGAAAAGCTAACTCTTGTCTCATACATTTACATAAATAGTTAAAATACTTTGCTGCTTTCCTGCTAGTAAGAGGCAATATCAGGGATGCACATCGGGCAAAGTATTATCTCCTCCCATTATCAGACGTTATGTCTACTTTATTGCTTCCTGTCCAATAGTCACGTAATGGATGGCTGTTGCTTCTTGTCATGGTTTAACCCCAGCCAGCACCTAAACACCAAGCAGCCACTCACCCACTTCCTCCCCCAGCAGGATGGGGGAGAGAATTGGAAGAATGAAAGTGAGAAAACTCATGGTTTGAGATGCAGACAGTTTAATAGGTAAAGCAAAAGCCACAAGCACAAGTAAAGCAAAACAAGGAATTTATTCACAGCTTTCCATCAGCAGGCAGATGTTCAGCCATCTCCAGGAAAGCAGGGCTCCATTACGTGTAACGGTTACCTGGGAAGACAAACACCACCACTCTGAATGTGTCATCCACTCCCCCATCTTCTTCATCTAGCCCCTTATATGCTGAGCATGACATCATGTGGTATGGAATATCCCTTTAGTCAGGTGGGGTCAGCTGTCTTGGCTGTGTCCCCTGCCAAAGTCTTGTGCACCCCACGCTGGTGGGGTGGTGTGAGAATCATAAAAAACTTTGACTCTGTGTAAGCACTGCCCAGCAACAACAAAAACATCCCTATGTTATCAACATCATTTTCAGCACAAATCCAAAATATAGCCCCATACTGGCTACTATGAAGAAAATTAACTCTATCCCAGCCAAACCCAGCACATTGCTTTACATCAGATAATATATATTAAATACCAAAAGAATTCTGAATAAAGCTGCAGCTGTATCTTAAAAAAACCAGCCCAGTGGAATGAACAGAAATGCAGCTATTATGATCTCAACCACATTGTTCCAATTAAAAATGCTAAAAGAAATATTAACTACATTTGATGCAGGATTTTCAATCAAAATTATTTGTATCCCTTAGCATTTCAAGCAATTAATGTTTTCTTCAAAAATCTATTAAACATGAAGGGGAAATGACAAGGGGAAATGGCTGCAAGTTGCGCCAGGGAAGGTTCAGGTTGGAGATGAGGAGAAAATTCTTCTCTGAAAGGGTGGTCGGGCATTGGAACGGGTTGCCCAGGGAGGTGGTGGAGTCACCGTCCCTGCGGGTGTTTAAGGAAAGGTTAGATGTGGTACTTAGGGACGTGGTTTAGTGGGTAATAGGTGGTGGGGGGATGGTTGGACTAAGGTCACTTCCAACCTTAATGATTCTATTCTATTCTATTCTATTCTATTCTGTTCTGTTCTATGAAATACTAAATTTCTCATCATCTTGAATTAGGATATTTAAATTTTGAAACAAAAATTGTCTCACTTCTCACAACTGTGTTAGGCTTGCCTTTCCTAACAGTTAGCTGCTGGAAAATCTTGGAGTCCCTGGAACATTACTTTTTTTAATCCGGTGTTAGACGGTGGAAGTCATTATGACTGAAGTAGAATGTATCATATATTCTTGCCCCTTCCTGTGTCAGGGGGGTTGGAACCAGATGATCTTTAAGGTCCCTTCCAACCCAAACCATTCAATTCTACAGTCTTGTCAGAGGCAAAAGAGGTAATGAGTCCTGACCTGTAGTGTTGAAAACAATTTACTGACTCCCCATACTAAAATGAAGTCTTCTGGATTAATGCAACAAAGCAAAATGAAATGAAAAGTAATTTAAAGTTTTACTCATGTATATCCAGTCAGTGTGATATAACTAAAAATCGTCTTAGCATTATTAAAGATACACTCTGCTGAATCTCCATCCTAGGAAAAATGCCCTATTATGGCATGAAGATTAACAGTGAAATACTGAATTTCCTTTGTATAGCAGAATTTGCAGATATTGATCTGTTCTAATTTTAACACTGTTTTCATCAACAGAAATATTGTGAAAAGATACATAAGCACAATATCAGCTAAACTGGACTGACATTCAGTGTTGGCACTCAGTATAGTCTAGATGTGGAACAGGAAGGTATTTAATGTTCTCAGGGTTTTATATAGCATAATACATAAGGATGTATAAGTCCCTTCATAATAATTTATCAGACCAAAGACTTTATGGAGTGATTCAGGAATATGTAGTTTCAAATTCTGCTGCTCCTGGTCTGCCATCTTTATGAACTTTAGCTATTGTATAGGTATCCGGGTGCTTCAGACATAGAGTAAAATATGCTTAACAAATATATAACTAACTTACAGTTTGTCTGTAAGTAGTTCAATGTGACTATAGTCATCAATCATTGTGCTTGAGGAGTGCTTCATATGAGAGAAGATGGTCTTGTGTTCTATACCAAAGCCTTCTCACAAGATCCTGGGATTGCATCTTATTCTTTTCTAGTTCACAGTGCTAAAATGCATAGAGATAATAGTACCATTTTCCTTCAGTTTTGTCTCTTGGGATTTTAAAGTCTGACAGTAAGAAAATAACAATGGATGAGTTGGGAACATGAAATCAATTTCTACCTTAAAGTTGTCCCTGCATGACTATTGCACATTATAGAAACTCTTGGAAAGATGTTCATATTAAGCACTGTTTTTATTGAGGAAAAGAAGTGATCAGAGAATGAGTAATGATTAGTTAGTTGCTTAAATCAAGTGGTTATGATTTTCTGCTGGAAGACCATATACACTTGAAATAAGCAAAATGTGCTAGATCTCTAATGTCTTTTAAAATAGTAAATTCTGAAGAGCTAAAAACTTTCATGAACAAATCAGAAGGGAGAAAAACTAAATAATAAAAATTATTAATATCTGTGAAAAATGTTTAAAAGATAAGTGCAGTCAAATCCTTAATGCTGACTGAAATACAAGATGAGGTCCACACTCCATCCAGAGGGATCTGAAGGTGGCCATCATCGAAATTTACCTACCATTAACACTGTTAGTTTAAAAGGACTGCCTCAGGCACAGGAGCTCTGAGAACCTGCACACTTGCACAAGTGGGCAAGCCATAGTGGGACATGGTATGAATATAGATCCTCTCGTCTCTGATGCTCTTTTTGGTAATTTTATGTAAGAGAAACTACCCGACAATTTAGAAAAAACTAGTGATAAGAAGTCATTTGGACTCTAATCTGCCTGTGTTTCTGACTCAAAATACTTAGGGACATGATGGATCCAGTTCCCAAAATGTACCTCCTCTTCAAAAGCTGCGCTTCTCTCAGGTACACAAAGCGTATCTAACAGTTGTAGACAAAAAAAGGCTTTAAAGAGCAAAGAACACTGAGATATTCTTTTCTTATGTTCATCACAACATGGTTTTCATCAGAAATGCTACATATATGTATTTTAACTCACAGAGAAAAAAATTCTGCGGAATTTTTACCAGTTACCAGACTGTTCTTTCCTTTCAGTCAGCTTCAAAATTAGAAAAGGTCAAGTTAGGGGAGTATCCAGCTCCAAGAGAGTGCAACACCGAAAGACTATTTCATTAAAATTACAAGCCACAGCATATCTTAAGAGTTTGCTTAATGGATACTGACTTGAGATCACAAATAGTCTGTTAGTATTCCGTTACAATGACAGCATGCAGAAGTCCCCTACTTACAAAGCACTCTTGTTCATGACAGTTTATTATTTTTCTGTCTGCAAATCCACTGAATTTCCTATTTATGCAGTAAGAGCATTAGTTTCCTGGATACTCACTGTATGTGAATGAGCCATACTGCTCTCTTTTTTTTTTACTGTATTGAGTGAGTACATGTAATTGGTGCTGCCTCTGCAAACCTGCTTGATTTTTTGAGAAAATTAGATAGCTTGTGAGGACAAGATAGGTCAGTGTCACTGATAATATCAGCATGACAAGGGTAGACCCAGAGCTGGAATATCACTGTAGCCAAGGTAAGTGATTAGGAGAGATCAGAGACATGAACATTGCAGAAATTCTGAATTAAACAGAAATAGACAGGTAAATTCTTTTGGCTAAAGAAGTTTTTTCATGAAGTTGTGGATAACTTGAGTTTGCAGGCACCTCTAAAGGAAAAATTGATTCTGCCTTTTTGTGTAATAAACTACTGCCTACTGAGTTGCCTTGGGCAAATTTCCTCTTCATTTGAATCATTAGAGTGTATGTTGGATATGTTTATAGAGCACAAATATAGGGACTTGGTTGATGCCAGGAAAGAAAATACCAGAATTGGATTGAGTTCTTGAATTACCGTTAGAATCTGATTAATGTACATTAGAGTGCGACCTGACCTATGCAGTTTATAACCGCAACATTAATAATTTCAGTAAATGCATTCTCTGATGCAGTTGTTTTGTGTAATTTGTATAACTCTGGGCCAAGAGGATGTTGGCTGTTCTTCTTTGTATCCTGTGACTTGAGTGTAAAGTGATCAAAGATCTTAGATCAGCATTCAGACTGAATTCTCCTCCCTTCCACATCAGCCTTTACTTACAGGCATACATATTGCCTATATAACATTTCAAAATATCCATTTAGTGTCTGTGACAGTCTAGAATCAAAAGTGGAGATTAATGATAAGCCATAGTTTCTGTGAATAAATTCATGAGCAAAAAGGGAGATTAGGGGATTTTGGCCAATAGAAGAATGTGCTCTGATGTTACATGACACATTTTGTGACTGTGCAGCTTGCCCTTTTAATCCGGGTTGTATCTGTTTCTTTTTTATTACATAAATTCTACAGGCAAATGTAGTCCCTGAAATTCAGTTCTCCTTGTTGAAAGGTAGCTATATAAATAAGACCTGGTTACTTCCACACTATTTCCCCTGCAAATCTTCAACCTTTAATGGACACCTTTCTGGTATTGGTCATGTCAGGTGGAAAATGAGAGTGGAAAAGACAGGGCAAATTGCTCCTTATGTACTCTGGGGCTTCACTGCTTGTGAAGTTTCCAGGAAGAATCTCACTGCAGATTCTTCCAGACTATAATGAACATGGACATCCCTATGAAGCCTTCTTGCTCATAAAAACTCTGCTCAGTAATTAGCCAAAGTGACAAATAAAAACAAATATTGCTAAGAGATTCTTTCCAGCTTTCATTTTTTCTCCTTCTCCAAGAAAAAAACACTTCTGTAATAGTTTTATAACTTTTTAAAACCTCACGTGTTGGCTACAGTTTAAAGGAATAAATCTGGATCTCATAGAATCATAGAATCATAAAATCATTAAGGTTGAAATAGACCTCAAGGATCATCCAGTCCAACCGTCCCATCACCACCTATTACCCACTAAACCATGTCCCTAAGTACCACATACAACCTTTCTTTAAACACCCACAGGGACGGTGACTCCATCACCTCCCTGGGCAACCTGTTCCAGTGCCCGACCACCCTTTCCAAGAAGAAATTTCTCCTCATCTCCAACCTGAACCTCCCTGGGCGCAAGTTGAAGCCGTTCCCCCTTGTCCTGTCACTAGTTATCTGCGAGAAGAGGCCGACCCCCAGCTCACCACAACTTCCTTTCAGGTAGTTGTAGAGGGCAATAAGGTCTCCCCTCAGCCTCCTCTTCTCCAGACTAAACAAGCCCAGTTCTTTCAGCCGCTCCTCATAAGACCTGTGCTCCAGACCCTTCACCAGTTTCGTTGCCCTTCTCTGGACACGCTCCAGGGCTTCGATGTCTTTCTTGTGGTGAGGGGCCCAAAACTGGACACAGTACTCGAGGTGCGGCCTCACCAGGGCTGAGTACAGGGGAATGATCACCTCCCTGCTTCTGCTGGCTACACTATTCCTGATAATTTGGCTCCTGAATTTCAGTCTTTTGTTTTTACTTCTGTATTATGCTTTCAGCAACTAGATTTTCTGAAGTGTTTTTCATGCATAGAAGTTTATGTCTGATCATATTCCCACAATGTAATGCCTACAGCTCTTCAGACATTTCACTGAAGAAAAATTCATCACATTTCAAAGATCTGCATGGAAATGGCATGGTAATGTGATTTACCACTGTTAGTGGTACTGGTCTTCAGCTGAGTGCTATGCCCTTTACACTTCTCTCAACTGGGTGCTCAGGAAAAAACTCCTTCAGGAAACACAAAGGGCCAGTGATGGCTTAAGTTCAGTACTGTGAAAAAAAAAAAGGTAAATATGCTGCTTTAGACAGCAGAAAGCCTAGCTGAGTTGAACTCAGACTCCCTTTTGCTCCAGTTCCCATCGAACCATAAACGCCTGCCCAGGGCAGAGAAATAACAGAATATGAGGAAGCTGCATTTCAAAGTCATTCTACCTTTACAAAGAAAGAATAGCCACTGATTCAGACACTGATTATATGTGGCAGTTTTGTACTCTAAAAAAATAAGAAAATCCCTACAGATTAGATATAGCTACATGTATTTTTCATTTCCAATAGCCAGGAAACTAGGTTGTCCCAGATCATCTGTCTTCCACTTTCTTCCATTTTGTACCCAGAGCCTGGAAAAAGAAGCAAACAAACAAACAGTCATGGGAATGTCAGCCTTGTCATAATTACTGAAATATCACTTTAAATGTCAGCTAGCCAAATGTATCATGAACATTTCTAAGCTATCTAAATATTGCCTCATAAATTTTAGCCCTAGGTATGATATTGCTTTGCATTTAGGACAGCTAATATGCCATTGTCTATTGCAGCGGGCTCATCAGCACAAGAAAGGCATTCTGGAGTCTGTTTTATTTCAGTGTGTGCTAGAAATAACCCTAAAGGCAAGTGTCCATTTAAGGATTTATTTTCAAAAAAGTAATAGTTTTGTAAACTTCTCTTTCCAGCTTAAAAGAATGAACACACTGGTTATAGTTACTTCTTCTGTGCACTGCTTCACTGAGTGAATAACAGCTTTTCACCTACAAATAACATATATATTGAAACAAAATGGTGTCATTAATTTATAAGTAGTTTTTCATGTTGGTAGCTAGAAAAGTTTTAAGTCCATTCCTCCCAAAGCTATGCACATACTTATCTTCAGTCATATGTGCAGTTTATTTGAAACCTCTACTTTCTGCACCACTCAGTGTGTAATTCAAACTGCTCAGGCAAGATGTAATATTTTTTTCCAGATGATTTCCTGCCTGAAGAAATAAGGGGTTGTAAGAAGTAACCATGTTCCTGGTCTCCTACATTCTATGTCAGTCTTCCAAGTTGCCTCATAGAAAATAGAAGACAAAGTAAAACATCATAGCACATGATTTTGACCAGCAAATTAGATTTTGCTTTTCTTTCCTTCCTACACTAGCTTTGCTAAATTGTGTCCCATGTTCTAAACACTAACAGGGACCAGTAGGTAAACCAGAACTCTGAGTTAATTTTCAAGTCTACTAATAGTACACATTTTGCATTTGATATTAAAAAAAGGCTAAATTTTGTTTCTATTGAAATATGACATGAACGTTATTTGGTTTGGTGCCATTCTTTTGTGAAGTTTTCAATTATACACTTCGTGAAGGTCTGTTTAAAGACAACGAAAACCGGTAGGGCATCAGATAGTTCTCTGCACCTACTAACTAATTAAAACCTGCTTGGATTCAAATATTTATTCAGTGATGACCTTCTGTTTCTATAACAGTCTACACAGTAGAGCTTGTATAAAACTAGGGATAGGGGATTTCAATATCATATGATTCAACTGAGGTGTTATTGAATTATGATTGCTGATAGGGGAAGTCTTTCCTCTTACAGAGTCAAGTTAGGTTAACGGCACAAGGCAAGCCACTGCAGTAGACATAAACATAAAAGTTTTAGTAGATTTTGTGTTTTTTCTTGAGAGAATTTCCTTTTAGAAAAAAGGGCAAACTTACGAAAGTTTGATGTTAAAAATAATGTTTAGTTTCCTTTGGCTGTTCCTCTCTGAACAGAAGTATTCCACTCTATTAAAAATTGTCGTTTTTCTTCTTTTGTTGCACTATACTCAAAGAATCTCTACTTCAAATATCTAAGAAACTAAACTTTGCACATTAAAGTAATTTAAAAAAGAAGACTATTAATGGAAAGAGCAATCACCTGTTGCATTACTTCTCTTCAAAGGAAACAGAACAGTCAACCTCCTTATATCCCTTAGGCAAGAAATGTAATAACATTAGAAGTTATGTAAAGACTGTCAAACAATACAAATTTTAGAAAATTGAAATCATATACAGAATAGGTCAAATTCATCCCAGATGGAACTCTGTTGACTTGAATGGGCTTACAGCATCTATTACAATTGTGTGCTATACAATAATTCAGATGGAATTGTTTGTGCATCAATCATTTCTAAGAGCATCTGTATGTGAAACCTCAAGAATGCTGAGGATCACAATTTCATTATTCCCAGCTCCATTGCTTTCTGTTATGTTTGATAAGAAAGTAACTTCAGTAACATTTCAATGCTGTTATGCGTTAATTCCATCGTTAAAGTGTATCTGCAGTAGAGACAGCAACAAAAACTATGATGAGAGAGTCCAGCTGCACTTTCTTAAAAACACAGAAGTATTTTTTACAGTGGTTAGTGAAGAGTCAGGCTGAAATATATACAATAAATCACTGAAAGAAGTATGTGATTTATTATTTTATTTTTTTTCCCCAAGTAAAGAATAAATATTCTTATTCACTGTAGGTTAGAACTGGACTTTAACCTAAAGTCTAGATACTTAAAGCTATTTCAGTTTAACTGTTCTCATGGGAGTTAGGATCTTAGACAGCTTTAAAAATTTTCACATAAGAACCAAGGAATTGCTATGAAGCTGAGAGATTTCAGTTTCCTTTGAAGTCCTTAGAAATCAAGCAGTCCTTAGACAACAGCCTGTACTTTGCAGGTTTGAACTGTAGGAGAGCAAGTAAAGTTGCTTACTTTAAATAAACTGAATAATAGGAATTATTGCAAAAAAAATAAATTATCAGTTTAGGCATGAGTCTATGTGAAGGGTTCTTTAATCTTCCATCATGCCAGGATAGGGAAACACAATGCATTTAGAACAAGACATTTTATTTCTCTTTAGTTGTTGTTTCTCACATCATCTTCATTTTCATAATGTCTCAATTGCTTTTTGTAACAGGGAGAAATTATGTGAAGTCATAAACTGAGAATTTCTACAAAGGTACCAGTGTCACACTGCTAAATGTTTCAGTAGCTCTCTTGTCACTAAATGAAATCTTCTGCCTTAAATTCGGAGGTCAGCTTCCTAAAATGAAGAGGGGAAAAGTAGAGAAAAACCTCTATATCAAAGAAAAACATTTACAGAATTTAATAGACTGAAAAATTACGTACCTAAACTAGACAACAGAAAAGGTTGAAGATATCATAGAATATCCCGAGTTGGAAAGGACCCACAAGGGTCATAGAGTACAACTCCTGGCTCCACACAGGACCAGCCCAATCAGAGCAGATGACTGAGAGCATCGTTCAGATGCTTCTTGAACTCAGCCAAGCTCGGTGCTATGACCACCTCCCTGGGGAGCCTGTTCCAGTGCCCAACCACCCTCTTGTTGAAGAACCTTTTCCTGATATCTAACCTAAACCTCCCCTGACACAGCTTCATGCCATTCCCACAGGTTGGGTTGCTGGTCACCAGAGGGAGGAGATTAGAATCTGCCCCTTCGCTCCTCCTCATAAGGACGACGTAGGCCACGATGAGGTCACCCCTCAGCCTTCTCCTCTCTAGACTAAACAAACCAAGGAACTTCAGCCTCTCTTCATATGTCTTCCCCTCAAGACCCTTCACCATCTTAGTTGCCCTCCTTTGGACACTCTCCAATAGCTTTATGTCTTTATTGTACTGCGGTGCCCACACCTGCAAACAGGACTCAAGGTGAGGACGCACCAGTGCAGTGTAGAGTGGGACAATCACCTCCCTAGACCTGCTGGCAATGGCATGGCTTGATGCACCCCAGGATACAGTTGGCCTTCCTGGCAGCCCGGGCACACTGTTGGCTCATGTTCATCTCGGTATCAACCAAGACCCGCAGATCCATTTCAGTGTGTCTGCCCCTTCCCAGGTGCAGAATCCGCATCTATTCTAGACCAGAACACAGTTCAGCTACATTTTTTTCCCCCTATTTTTTGAGACTTAAGGCAAGTGCTGCCTTTCAGAAAGCCCATGATTCACAATACACACAGATTGAGTGGGTATATCACCATGATGAGGAAAGAGTGAGCATCATTGAAGGTTGTTGGCTGGAGCATTCATTTGGGAAACTTGATATCATTTGGCTGGAGTGTTCATTTGGGAAACTTGAGATCATGTCTCAGGACATACATTGTATATATTTGTGGTTTCCAGACCCCTCCTCGTTTCTCTAACAGTTAGGGTGCCTAACACCTTTGTACCCCCTAAGATATCAGATACAGGCAGTTTGAGAACAGGGAGTTCCAAGGATCTCAGTGATGCCTAAATCTTGGGTTAGGAATCTGCACTGGAACGTATGCATGTAAATTACTTTGTGAATTTGGCCCAGAATCATTAAGGAAGTCTCAAGTTAATCGGAAATTGAACATAGCTCAGGGATGTCAGTATCAGAACCCTCACTTTAGACACAATTATTCATTATTTTTGGAGTAGCCCCCAGGCAGCGCTACAGGCTAGGAGCGGGGTGGCTGGAAAGCTGTGTAGAGGAAAAGGACCTGGGAGTGCTGATTGATGCTCGCCTGGACATGAGCCGGCAGTGTGCCCAGGTGGCCAAGAAGGCCAACGGCATCCTGGCCTGTATCAGGAATAGTGTGGCCAGCAGGAACAGGGAGGCGATTGTCCCCCTGTACTCAGCCCTGGTGAGGCCGCACCTCGAGTACTGTGTCCAGTTTTGGGCCCCTCACCACAAGAAAGACATCGAGGCCCTGGAGCGTGTCCAGAGAAGGGCAACGAAACTGGTGAAGGATCTGGAGCACAGGTCTTATGAGGAGCGGCTGAAGGAACTGGGCTTGTTTAGTCTGGAGAAGAGGAGGCTCAGGGGAGACCTTATTGCCCTCTACAACTACCTGAAAGGAAGTTGTGGTGAGCTGGGGGTTGGCCTCTTCTCGCAGATAACTAGTGACAGGACAAGGGGAAATGGCTGCAAGTTGCGCCAGGAAAGGTTCAGGTTGGAGATGAGGAGAAAATTCTTCTCTGAAAGGGTGGTCGGGCATTGGAACAGGTTGCCCAGGGAGGTGGTGGAGTCACCATCCCTGAGGGTGTTTAAGGAAAGGTTAGATGTGGTACTTAGGGACGTGGTTTAGTGGGTAATAGGTGGTGGGGGGATGGTTGGACTAGATGATCCTTGAGGTCACTTCCAAACTTAATGATTCTATGATTCTATTCTATTCTATTCTATTCTATTCTATTCTATTCTATTCTATTCTATAATAGCTAAATTAGTTGAGCAATCTGTATCTGTAACCAATCTATATCTCACTCCCCCTCTATATATCCTCCATTTCAGTTTGTAATAAGATTGCCAGTTAACCTAAGCCATTTTATAAAATGAAAAAAAAGTTTCAGTGTCTTCTGGCCAGAAATACTGAACACGTTCCCACATAAACACTGCAGAATTCTTACCTGACACTTTAGATCAAAATGTCGACACGCAGCACGAGCGAATGGATCATACAGAAGCTTTACATGATTTAACTGATTTATATGTTGACTTAAACAGGGCTATTGCTTCGTTCTGAAAACATTAGCTTTGAAAACTAGGAGGCTTTATCTGTTATCATCAGATCACTCTCAGGTATAGAAATCAAAATTATTGTAACTCAGTAGATGCCCCAGCCCTGCAAGGAGCGCTTGTGTTCAGAACTGAACATGCATGCAAAGACAGAACAAGAAAAACATGATTAGTTTTACTTAAATAATTAACAGCAATAAACATGAATACATATTTGAACATCATTGGTCTGCTTAATGATCTTTTAAATGAATTAGAAACAGTCTCAAGGGGAAATGCAAATGGAGGCTGTATATTACCAGTATATTGCAAATAATGTTAATAGATTCTGTTGCTGGAAATTTTTTGAGTGAAGGTGGGAACACCACAATGTTAGCAATGTTAGTTTCACCTCATGAAACCAGCTATAATTAATTTTGTCACTGAACCTTAATTACAACAATTAAGGGGTACAGGAATATTTTGCACCTTAAGATGTTTCAGGACCACTCTTTTGTGATTACTCTTCACTTCCATTAACAATAAAAATTCCTTGGCTCTACTCTAGTAATACATGCAAGACAGTTGAATTGGAATGAACTCCCAGTTAGACACACACATTAAAAGTTATTATAATTTTTGAAGACAATACAGAAGGATATAAACACTTCATTACTTCTTCCCACCTCCTCAGTATGTTGTCAGTCAAACTTATAGCATTTAGTAATAAAATCAAAGGGTGGCTTTTCAGCCTAAAATTTCAATATGCCTTTATTAATTAGCAATTTGGACTTATAATCAAAGATTGTGGTGAGCTGGGGGTCGACCTCTTCTCGCAGATAACTAGTGACAGGACAAGGGGAAATGGCTGCAAGTTGCGCCAGGGAAGGTTCAGGTTGGAGATGAGGAGAAAATTCTTCTCTGAAAGGGTGGTCGGGCATTGGAACGGGTTGCCCAGGGAGGTGGTGGAGTCACCATCCCTGAGGGTGTTTAAGGAAAGGTTAGATATGGTACTTAGGGACGTGGTTTAGTGGGTAATAGGTGGTGGGGGGATGGTTGGACTAGATGATCCTTGAGGTCACTTCCAACCTTAATGATTCTATTCTATTCTATTCTATTCTATTCTATTGGCAATACACCAAAACAGAGTAAGATTATTTTTCATCCCTTGAAGATGATTCTATAAAGGACTTATTGAACAAGGTCACATATTTATGGTCCAGCAAAATGTCAATTTGTTTTGCATTCAGGACTGAAAGGATCATGCCTGGGATACAGCATCATTAGTACACTTTCCTGTCTTTTAAGGACATGAACTTTCTGGTTGAAGTTGAGATTTTGCTATAAATATTTAACCACTGACTGGATTCAAGAAAAGAAAGACACAGTCATTTTGCCTCTAAACAGCTAAAATAATAATTACTCACAAGCAAGATGATAGGGAAAAAGAAGCCAATACTTCTGTATTCTATTTCTGTTAGCCAGAAGACCAAAATTTATCCTTGACTCTCAAGTTTGCTGAAATCAACACCCTTGTTTCCAAGCTCAGCCTTCCAGCTCTTACAGTCAACCTTTTTTGCTGACATTATTTATTCCAGGTTGCTCATACTTTTTCAACTCCATTTACTGAGTTTATAAACTATTGTATTGGGTCAGGCTGAGCTGGAGTTAATCTCCTTGTAGCAGCCCTTACAGTGCTGTGCATGGGTAGCAGCAAGGTGCTGATAACACACCAGTGTTTTGGCTGCTGCCGAGCAGTGCCGGCACACATAAAGGCTGTGTCTCCAACCCTTCTTCCCCCCCCTCAGCAGTAGGCGGGGGGTGGGCAAGGTCCTGGGAGGGGACACAGCCAGGACAGCTGACCCAGACTGGCCAAACGGATATTCCATACCATATGCCGTCTGCTCAGCAATGGGAAGCTGAGAGAGAGGGAGGAGGAACGGAAGGCATTCTATTTTTTAACATTTTGTCTTCTGGGGCAACCACTACACATTTTGAAGCCCTGCTTCCCAGGAAGTGGCCAGACATTGCCTGCTGATGGGAAGTAGAGAATAATCTTTTGGATTTTTCCTTGCTTTGCTTCCGCACGTGGTCTTGCTTTCACTATATTAAAACTGCCTTTATCCAAATCCACGATTTTGGAGTTGTCTTTTCTATCTTATTTTTTTTTCCCCTTCTCCCCTCTCTGCCCTGCTGAGGAGGGGAGTGATAGAGCGGCTGGGTGGACACCTGGTGTTTAGCCAAGGTGAAACCACTACAACTATATACTTGGAATATGTAATTATATATGTATAAGCCTTGAAGTACTGAAGGGTAGGGAGCACTCTACTCCTTTTTGTTAGGAAACGGGAGGAAGAACAGCTACAGACCTTTTTTGTCTACCAGATATATTCAGAAGTCTAAGCAGCCCCAGAAAGAAAAAAGGAATTTGGTCGCGTCTGTATTCAGAGGAAAGCAGAGATACAGTGAAAGCTGGTGTATTAATTTTCTTCAAAGACATTTATGAAGTTACTGGAACATGAGAACAGTGTGTGCAGAATAGAACTGAAAGTGTCCTGGTTTTGCTGGGAGAGAATCGTAGAACTAATTTTCTGCACAGAAAAGCTGCATTTTAGAGCAGAGCGCAGCACTTAATTCTGTAAGAACAAAGTTAATAAGACACTTTGATTTAGTTTATGGCCAGCTACGGAATGCAGGTTTCCACAGTGATCAAGGTCTTGAGCAGGTCTGAGACAGACAGGTGTGGAAGGTAGGGGGGGCGAGAGCCAGGGCATCTGTCCCGAGCTGGCCAACAGAAGCATTCCATACCATAAACGTCACGCTCCCTACAAATTAGGAGATTCTCTGGGACAACCTTCTCTTGATGGCGGCCATCCCTGGAGGGTCTCACCCACCATCCCGTCCCTGAGCCCCACTCTGTGCTCCCAGCCCTGCCCTGCCGGACGCGGTGACTGTCGCGTTCTGGCTGGAGCTGCGCTGCTCCCTGTGTGCGGCACCAGCACTCACTGCTGGGGGGGGCAGCTCGCCCCCCCTGTATCGGCTGAGTGTAACCTCCTGTATTTTATACTAGTACTGGTGTTGATATCGGTGTTCTTATTCCTTTATTAAATCTATTTCTATTTCAAGCCACACGTTTCCTTTTCTTTCCACAATTTTCCCTCTTCATGTGTGGAGGGGCATTGGGAAATAGAATAATTGTCTAAACCATGACAAAGAGAAAGGGAAAGGAGCTTCCAGGTGATGGCGAGGATTCTTTTCTGCATGTTAGTCACTAGGCTGCCCTGTTACCAGGAGGACTTTGTCATGCAAGGTAATGCAAAGCAGCTTTTTCATATTGTTCCATACACATCTTTGGTGAAGTTGAAGAGAACACATACAGAGCCAAGGCACTGACTACTCGTTTGCTGAGATTGTCCTATTCACAAGCCCTGGTGTGAGTGGAGTTTATTAGATTGGTAAGGGAAATGATATGGATAACGAATATTTCACATCAGAACATGAGAATTTTGGTAATGAAATATTATTAGCAGAAACACATTCATATAAAATATTTGTCACTCATGTATTTAGATATATTGCTGCTTTGTTTTCCCCATCTCAGTGCTATTATTTTTCACTTTACCTTATTAGTATACCTTATGACAGACTCCCTATTGATTTTTGGGTAGTGAATTATTACTTTTTAATAGTCCCAGAAAAGGAATTTTGCATGAGGGCTGGAACTAACGGTAACTGACTGGGTAGTTAAGACTGCATAATGATACATGCCTTTAGCTTAACTTTTGAATACACAGCTACATAGAGAAATCACATAATGATCAGCACTAGGTAATAAAGGAACCCTCTACTGCCCTCCTCACACCATCTTTTCCCATTTATTCTCATTGTCTGTTGCATTTTATCAAAGCTACTGCAAGATAATCATGTTGATAATCTCCTTCATATTTAAACAATCAGAATCCACGCCATCTCCAAAATAATAGCAGCAAACACTTTCTAAAAGGTCATCAGACAAAAAGCTTGTGACATGCAGGCAGAAAATAGAAACATGCTGCTGTGTAGTCTGTCAGCATATTCGATCCTTTCTCCTACACACAAACTGTTTTTCTCTTGCAGTCCCCTTTCCCAAAATTCATAGGTAAGACGGAGCCCTTACTCCAGAGTGATCCTTTAGCTTCAATAAGTACAGTGAGTGGAAGCAGAAATTAAACTAATCTGAACAAATATATACATAGGTAACAGACCTTTGCATCTAATCTGATTATCTGCATCCCTCTTACAGTAAATAGAAAGGACCAGACATTTCCAGAGGCAATTCCACTTATCCCAAAACAGAAGTCTAACATACATCAAATTAATCATTCTTTGTAGGTTTCTATTCCTCCATTGCTTGTAATGGGACTCAACTTTAACACCGTTTCCCACAGCATTCTCCTGGAGAAACTGGCTGCTCACAGCTTGGACAGGCGTATGCTTCACGAGGTCAAAAACTGGCTGGATGGCTGGGCCCAAAGAGTGGTGTTGACTGGAGATAAATTCAGTAGGTGTCCAGTCACAAGTGTTCCCCAGGGTTCAGTTCTCTTCAATATCTTTATCCATGATCTGGATGAGGGGATTGAGTGCATGTCAGAGACTGTTCAGAGACTGTTACTAAATCCCAAACACCCTCCTTTTGTCTCAAACAACTCAGGGTTGGGGGTTGCCTCACTGGGAAGGTGAAAGCACAAACCCTGTGGAGGTGGGGCAAGTGTTTCAACTTATCCTCTCCTCTCTTTCTCCTCTTTTCTCTCTATCCTCCTTTTCTTCTTCTTTTCTCTTATTGAGTTAAAAAAACAGTGGTTGTTTTTGAGTTTGTTTGTGTGTTTTTGAGTTTGCTGTGATTCTGTGATTCTGTGATTGTTGCACCAGTTGTTGCTGTATGTGACCAGTGTTTTGTCTGTTATCTGCACAGTTGCCAGTAATTGACACCCAGCCTGTAGACTGTTAATAAAATGTTATGTTGTTCCCCTGAGCCATTGTCGTGGCTCATTCAATTTGTGGTTC
>VWZZ01006593.1:264028-276090 GCA_013399095.1 Psophia crepitans | reverse complement strand
CTTTTTTTTTTCCCCCCCCCCCATGTGGAAGCTGCAGCTTTCTGTACGTGTCTGGGGCACTGCACCTGATTTCCGCAGAGCTCCCACACCGTTTGTGTACGTGGTTTACCCCCAGGAGCAGCTCATACCGGACGTTCGCACGGTACGGGCTGAATGGTGACATGATGCTTTGAGGACTTTGCTTGAGCTTCTCTTCTTTGATTTTTACCAAGCTGCTTCTGGCTGCGAGCACAGTCCCATCGTAACGTTACATGGAGTATTTCTCTAGCAGCTCTTTCCTCACTAACTGTGAAGCTGGAGTATTCCCAGGAGGAGCTGGGGGAAGGGAAGGGATGGATATCGGTTGTAGAAGTGTGGCAGACCTGCTGAACCGAAAGGCTAGGGATTAATGGTGGCTTCTGCCGTGGGAGCAGAAAGGGGCTGGGGGGCGGCTGCTCTCTCCCCTCTGGTGACCCTGATAGCAGTCGGATGTTGACCTACCTGCTAGCTGATTCAGTGCGAAGGTATGCTCTGCTCTGCGGGTGGCTCTGCCTTTGCCTGGCAGGAAAGCAGTGACGCTCTCCTCCTCCACCCTCCCGAGAGGGATGTTACCCTTAAATGCTATTGTTCTGAGCAACTAAAGATTAACGAAGGTAATGGAGGCATGAAAGGGAAGCTGTGTCCCTCGGTGCCAGGGCACTCCTCGGTTTGCTGCCCTGGCCTTGGACAGGGAAACCATTCCTCCTCCCAGCTTTCCACCTGGAAGGATGTGCAGAGGGGTGTTTGGTGCAGGATCTCTCTGAAGTCCTGCTCCTAACCGTCCTTGGGATGCCAAGGGCTTAAGTTAGGGAACGTGTTTTCCAGAGGCGTGTGAGAGCTTTCCCCACGCTACGCCTGTGCAGGGGGGTGCAAGGGCTTTGCTGGGTGCACGGTTCAGGGTGTGGGTTGGCCCTGGCTGCGTTCAGGTGGGGAGGAGGGTTCCTCTGTGCCACAGAAGCAGAGCAGCCCAGTGGAGCGCGGGGAGGAGGGCTGCCGGGAGGCAGAGCCGTTAGCAGATGGCTTCAGCTCGGCTCACCGGGGAGCAGGTGTGGGTTTCAGGACGCAGCCTTTTAAGAGAGATGTCAGTTTTGAACCCGGGAGGCTCAAGGGGCTGAGCTGTGGCTGCCACGACTTGCATGCTGGGGAGCTGTGGCCTAGTTGTGCCGTAGAAATGCTCGGTTTATTCTTTATTTTTAGATATTTTGCTTATTTTATCCTCATGTTTAATTTAGTTAGCAAAAAAAGAATCTGAGGGCTGAGCAGTACTGGGAAGGACTGCCTGCAGGCGGGAACGCCTGCTGCAGCTCCTCCGTGCAGCCAGCATCTCTCCAGCCGTCCGTGCCTTCTCTCGGACACGTGCTCACGTGTACCAGCCCAGTGCTGTCTCTCAGGATCTCTTTAATGGGAAACCCAGTGCACTCTGCGCTGCTGCCTGCCTCCGGGGTAGCAAGGGAGGGAGGAGCGGGATTCGGAACGTTAACCAGAGAGGCTCCCGTGGTCGCGGGGACTGTTTGAACGTTGTGCTGTAACTGGTCTGCCTTCTCTCTGCTACTGGGAGCAGGGAGCTGGGTGAACATCGCAGGCTTTGGGCTGGTTACTCTCTCGGCCGCTGCTTGCCCCCGCATTTACAGAGCGTGCCCGAGGAAGGGTAATAGGCTGTATCTGCGATGAGGGCAGTGTCAGGGGTCTGTGTGATTCCCTTGGGGAGAGCTGTTTGAATTTATTGCATTATCCTCCTTCCTGCTCAAGCTTGTGTTTCAGCTGTGTCTGCAGACATAGCTTCTGATTTAAGTAGATCCAATTAGTAGCTAGCTTCTGGCATCAGTATCCTGCTCGGGGAGATGAGGAGCCTCCAGTGGAAGTGAGGCCGGGCTCAGCCTTTCTGCCCCAGCTCCTGCTCCAGGATGGGCCCGGAGCTCCCCGGCTCACAGCCCCAGTCCTGAGCCCAGGGGGAAACAGAGGCAGGTGCCCTCTGCTCTCCACCTGGCCGAGAACAAAGAGCAGGCAGGTTCTCCCTGCCTGTACCGCTGCCAGCCAGGTGCTCTTAAGACTGAAATCAAATACTCCAAAAGGTGACAACGTGGCAGCAGGCAGGGCTTCGAGCCGGAGCCGCACGTGCTGGGAGGTGTGCAGGAACCGGTCAGTTGGGGGTAGCACCCAAGGAGTGGGAGCTGCTGGAGCTGGCTGCTTCCTAAAGGAGAATGGAAGGGTTTTCTTCCCAGCTGGAGGGTGAAGAGCTCTGGGAAGCTCAGAGAAGAGGCCTAGGCTGGCGTGGAGCTGATTTGGTTTGAGTGCAGCTGACGCCACGCTCTGGTGGAGCAGGACAGCTGTATGCATCGCTTTGTTAGGTCTCCAAATGATGCTAGTGCCTTTTGCACATCTCTGGGGTTTTTTGCCATCACTGAGGCTGAGGAAGGCTGGGGACCCTACGAGCATTGTGCAGGGAGCGTGGCTGGCAGCAGTACGTGACATTACCCTGTGTGGGTAACTTGTGGTGAGCTGGCTCAGGGTTTGGGCTGGGATGTGGGAGCTGGGCGTGTCTGTGGCCCTGGGTAGTGTCTGAGTGACATATGACTTATGCATGGAGAGAATGAGGTTTTGCTACCTGTAAATCAGCCATCATACCTGTGTTGCAAGTGCTTCCAGCCTGTAATGGTGTGGCTCACCAGTGTATTAAACTTGCTGGAGAGCTAATATCTTTTATTAGAGCAGCTGACCTCATTTAGAAGCTTCCAGTTGCACCAGCCAGTGATTATTTCATGCAACAACACGTATGGAGGAGCCCAGGGCAGAGCACAGTCTCCTTGTGCTGCACCACGCTCTCCAGCGTTTGCTGCATCAGCTGCCTACTCTGCTTCCTGCCCTCAAGTCAGCAAGGATTTTGCTAAAAGGGACTTTGTGGCCTGAATCATTTGAGATTTCTTGTGCACTAACAGGAAGTGAAAACAGAATGAGTACATCTTCCTCCTCTTCCTGCACCTCCACCCTTTTCCCCTTTTTCATTCAAGTGGCATTAAGAATTACAGCAGCCTGGTGAGGCAACGGGACTGAAGCAGGAAGTGGTGAAGCTTGGCCAGTGTTCCTCAGGGATGGTGGAGGACTTGTGGCTGAAGGTTGGAGAACCAGGCAGCCCTTCCCTGGCACCCATCTCCCCTGGGGGCCATCCCTGCACCCAGCCTTGCTCAGGCTCCGGTGGTGCTGCCATTCCCTGAAGGGTGGGTTTGGGGTAAGATTCCGGGTGTGATTGAGGGCCAGGGAGAGCCATCAGCACCGCACGACTCGGCCCCTGGGTAGGAGGGAACGTGGCTCTGCAGCCGGGCACACGTGAGTGTGGCACGTCTCCTCGGCACAGGTTTCCCCACAGTTACACAAGGGCACGATTGCACAGGAGCTCTGACGTCTGGGAACAGCAATAACAAGGTGAAAATTGAGCTTTGTTCCCAGGGTACAGGGGACCCTGCCGAGGCGCTTGTCCGGTGCAGCGAGCTGGCCTTGGCGCTCGGGCTCCCCGGCACCGCAGGCGGCAGATAACCGTGAAATTAAAGCAAGAGTCTTCCCCTGCCCCCCGAGCGTGCCCCTCGCACAAAGGCAGGCAGGCAGGCTGCTCTGCCTGCCGGGGCTCAGACACCATCTGTCCGGTGGGGAGAAGCATCAGAGAGACCGTCTTTCCTCGGACTATTCCACTTAATGCCCTTTGGAAAACAATCCCATTCCCAGCAGGTGCTAATCTCTTGAGTGGATCCGGCTCAGCCAACGTGTTCTTCGCTGTGCCTTTGTACCGGAGCCTTGTCGCCTGCCAGCCGTCCCGCTGCCGAGCGTCCCCGACACCGGCCAGGGCTTCGGCACCTTCGGGAGCCCTCAGCCTGTTTAGTTCTGGGAGAAACACTGACGAAAGGTGGATGCAAGTGGATTAGTCATTCGCACCGAATTCCTGCTTTAATACACATGAATGTTTCAGCAGATTTCTGGAACAGCGCGCGCAATTCCCTGCTCGCCATCTCGTGCTGTGCGCGGCGGTCTCCCGGGGCAGGGATGGGGGTTACAGCTGTCACTGCAGCCCCTTTCATGTGTTTGGAAAATGCTGAAATTGTGCTGAATGGTGTGGGGTTATTGCAGGTTCCCTGGAGCTGGTGATGAAACCAGTTTGACAGGAGGCTGCCGAAGCGAGGATTAGGGCTGGAATGTGCTCGTGAGGGTTTGTTTCTGGTTAGAAAAGAGCTGGCTCTGGCCCTGGCTAGGCTGAAGCCCCACAGGTTTGTTGGGCTTGGGGCTGAGGCCCCAGGAGCGCCCACCCCCCCCCGCCCAGGTCCCAGCACAGGCTGCAGCCCACGGCTCAGTGCGGGGCTCGGCTGGCCAGGAGGAGAGCGAGGTGGGGATGTGCCTGTTGAATTCACCCTTTTGAGCTTGTGGCTGCATCCCTCAGAGTCGCAGGTTTCTTGAATGCAGCAGAGCCCAAGAGCTCGGACAGGGGCAGCACCCCAGTGCCCGCTCCCAGGGCGGGAGAGGCAGCGGGCGGGTGGCATTCCCTGCCATTGTCATGGAGATCAGCAGCTGCTTCCCTGGAGGTCAGCATTTGCATAACAGTTAGAGCTGGGTCTCTGGAGCATTTGCACCTGCAGTGTGCTGTCCCCAGAGCCCCTTCCCTTCCCCTCCCCTGTCCCCAGAGTCCCTTTCCTACCCCATCCTGAGCCTGCCCAGCGTGCTGACAGGGACCAGTAGGGTGAAGATGAGGATGTGGAGAAGCTCTCATACCTCTGCCTTGGCTGGCAGGGGCTCATGTTGACCTCCAGCCCCAGTACTGCAGGCAGGGCTGTGTCACTCGGTGTCCCTGCTGCCTTCCTTTAGAGCCTGGGCTTCAGACGGGGCTGGGAGCGGCTGGGCCTACGCGTGGATGCAGTGGCTGGGGGAACAGGACAGAAGGAGGACCTCTAAGATGTCTCTTCCACTTTTGTAGTGCGTAGGGACCCACTGAGTTGTCTCTACAGGATCCTGGTGGCAGCCTTTGGGAATACTTACGTTGTTTTGGGGTTGTTTTTTTTCTGAAAGATCTCAGCTTACTTCCCCCCGCCCTGTGCTTCGCCTCCAGGTTCACATATGCCGGTCCCATGTGGTGAGCTGGCAGCCCAAAGGGGCTCTGGGAACAGGTTGCTGTTGATGCCGGGTGTTGTTGTGGTCTGCACCGAGCTGCGGCCTTTCTTTTTCCATGCTTGTCTCGCTGCTCAGCACAAAACTGTTCCCAGCATCTCATTAACAAATGTCTGGTCATCCAGATGACTCCGCTCCTGGCCAGTGATTGGTGTTAGACCTCTTAGGAGTGACACAGCTGTACTTACAGCAAAGGTATAACAGGAACAGCCTTGTTTTCAAGTGAAACATTGCCTCGTGACGAGAACACCTGGACTGGGAGTCAGATGCTATGGCTCACGTTGTTGGCTTGTACGCAACTCTAGGCAGAGCACTTAACCTCTCCGCACCTCTGTTGATCTGTCTGGGAACAACGCTGACTTGTACTGCTAGAGGTCTTGGGAAATCAACTCATTTTTGATAAAACACAGTAAGATCCTTGGGTGGAAAAGGCTTTTGTACGTGCTGAGCTTGGTTGCTGCAGGTGTCTGTCTCAAAGACAGGCTGGTTGGAGGTCAGGGGCGTGGGGAAATTCTGTCGCCGCGTCAAAGTCAGAGCAAGTGCCGCTGCTTCACCAAGAGCAGACTGGGTAGAGCCTGGCTCTTCTCTGCCAGTTTTCAGAGCTTTGTGCCAGGGTCTTGCTGTCCTCCATATCCCTCACCTCTCCGTGCAAGGGAAGCTTTGAGCACCCTCTGCCCTCCCCAGCAGCTGGTACCTTTCCCTTCCTGCTCTACTCCAACTCATGAGAGACCAGATGAGGATTCATTGCCCCCATCTGCTTCCTTCACCTGCCCTCATGGTTCGGTGTCCCTTACTGAAACCTCTCTCCTCCAGTGTTGGGGCTTATCTTGAAAGAGGAACCTGCTCTGCTCAGCTTGTCCTGAATGGGATCTAGCAACTGTTCTCCCTCCCGCTTGGCTGGGGGAGCGGCTTGAGCAGCGCTGGTGAATGAAACCAGCTGAACCTCTGGGGATGGGTACCAGCAAAAGGCGGAAACTTTGGGTCTTCCCCTTCCCGTTTCCGGGCTAGGATGTGAGTGCTGTCTCAGTCAGAGCCTGTACCTGATTAATCTGCTCTCCCACCCGAAACAGAGCGCTTTGCATCAGACCTGCTCCTCTTTCCTCTCTACCGCAGTGTCATGTATCATCACTGGGCAGCGTTTAAATGGCTGCTGCGTGTTTCCCGCCCCCCCCCACACACACACCCTGGCAGTGGGCAGCGGTCTGGGGCATTGAGGGTGTCTCAAGAGCCTTTGGCACTGCAGAACCTCCCTGCCCCTGCTCTTGGTGGGTGGTGGGCACTGGTAGAGTCTGGATCTCCAGGTTCTCTGTCTCCTGCAAGCAGCATGTGCAGCTGGAGGGAAAGCCCTCCCTCCTGCCCAGCATATGCTGGTTTAGACTGGAGCGAGAAAACGTTGTGTCCTTCCCCCCAGTGGGGAAGGAGGGGCGAAGCCAGGGGATTGCCTTTTGCGTAGGCATAAGCTCTTGCAGCTTCCTCATCGCCTGCCCCAGAGCATCTTCCTCTCGGACATGCCTGTCACCCTGGGTGGGGAAGGGGATGTGACGGGTGTTCAGTGGTGGAACAGCCTGTCCTCTGCGGTGGAAGAGGCCCACAGGCACATGGAGAAGGCGGTTGAGACACTGACGTGCTGTTGCTACCACAGTCCTTGTGATCGTCTCAGGAATTCCAAATATTTCCTTTCAGATAAAGGTGACTGGGGGAGGCCAGAAATATCTGGACGTGTCTGGGCAAGCCTGAGATCCCAAACACCAGGCCAGAGAGTTCAGAATCGGTACTGGGAGTGCTGGGCTTCAGGTGCAGAGCAGCCAAGGTCCAGGGCTGTGTGGGAACTGAGCAAGCTGCCTTTCCCTAACCTTCAACCCGTGCTGGGGGAGGGAGGACGCTCCTGCATGTTTCCCCGCTCCTCCTGGTCTGGGATTGCCATTCCCAGGGGATGCATCTGCAATCACAGTTGTGCAGCAGCTGAGCTATCGCAGCTTCTGGGGACAGTTTCCCCAAGGAAGGGCAAGATGCTCTCTTCCTGACTCCCCTGTGGCCCCCAGCTGCGTCTCCAGCAGTTACAGCTTCATTCCCAGGGGAAGGAGAGGGGCTCACGTCCCCTCCCTGCCCACACGGGGCTCTTGTTGTGCTCTTCTCCATCTGTAGCACCCGATAGCTTTCTGTTCACCGTATGCCATTTATCTCTCCTTCAGCAAACACTTCCTTTTCTTAGAAGTAAGAGCTTCAAAACGTGCTTCTTGGAACTGCCTTTCCCCAGTGCGGTGGCACATACCACGGAGAAGGCAGCGTGGAGGCTCAGTGCCAGCCCTCCCCAGCTCCCTGCCCAGGCTGTGGGGGCCCTCTCCTGGTGCCTGCCCTGCGGAGAGGCTGGGTGACGGCAGCGGGGGGCCCTTCCACCTCTGCAGCCTTCCTGGGAATGGTGGGGACGTCCCCTCCCATGGATCAGGAGGAGCCTGTGGAGATGTGTGGGGCTTGATGACGCAGGCCTTACTGAATCCCCAAGCAAAGTGGCTTTTTCTGGGGAATACAGCACGAGGGCACAGCATCCTTCTTCCTGCTGAGCGCTCCTACAGCATCGGGTGCTGGGCGGGAGCAGCTGGGACACGTGCCCTCCATCCCTGCCAGCCTCCTCGCTGCTTGCCGTGCTCTGTCATCGCTCAGCTGCTCATCACCACCTATTAGCAGAAGGATTTCCCATGCCGTAATTAAAAATATCCCCTCGCTGGGTTTGGGCCCACCTCCCGTCCCTCTCCTGCAGCACAGCACTGGCTGTTTCCCTGGCTGTCCCCCGGGCAAGCAGCCGGGCAGAGGGGCTGGCAGCAGCCCTCACCTTTCTCCCTGGACGGCCCCTGGGGGTGAGCTGCCGTCCTGCCCGTTCCTGCGGGGCTGGGATGCAATACAACGCCTCCGCGGAGCCCGTGCCAGCTGGCGGGCCCGGTGGGAAGTGAGCTGCCTTCTGCTGCTCCGTGTAGGTGGCGGGAGTCACGGGGACTGTTGTCATATCCCCGAGAAGGACTCTGAGCAGTGACATGGCTCGGGGTGAGTTGGCAAAGTCCCGGTGCCCTGCCCCCGGGTCTGCTGATACCTCCTTGTAGTTGAGGGGGTGTGAAAGGCAGCTGGGGGAGTCCGAGATGCTGGAGATGGTGTTAGGTGGAAGGCAGAGAAGAGCTTTAGTGGGTCAGAGGTGGGTGCTGAGGTGCACAGCTCAGCTGGGTGGTTGTTCAAGTATCTGAGCCTGCGTGACGGGGAGGCCTGTGGTCAAGGAGAGGGATACAGCTGAGCTCTCTGGGAGGGAGTGAGCATGCATTGTTGTGAAAAGCTACATGTGAGCTTGATCGTGCGTGTGTGGCATGGTGAGGAGGTGCTCTGCAAGCTGTGACCGTGCTGAGGCTGTTCTGGGGAAGCCAGAGGACCAGCACCATGTTTCCATGCATGATGAAGAGACAGCTATCTAAAGACCCCCTCAGTCCTGGTTGTGATCTGGGCACCAAACCTCCCGCAGGTCCTGTGGCGGTGGCTGCAGCTCATCACAGGCTCTGCGCAGACATGGGAGGCAGCTTGCAGGCAGAGCTGCCAGACCCAGGCAGGCTGGGATGCTGCCCCTGCCTCTGGGGAGGCCATGGTAAGGCGTGACACAAGCACAGCGTCAGCTGGGCTTATCTCTGCTTTCCCAGAGCAGCTGGGTTACTGGAACTGCATTCACTTATCAGGGAACAGGAGACCTTGCTGGGAAGATGGGCTCAAGATGCAGCAGCACCAAACCCCTGCTGACGCCAAGCTGCCCAGTGCTCCGAGCTGCCGGTGATGCCTGAGCCTGGAGCTCCAGCTCCCTCTAGCCCCAGTGCTTCTGCTCAGCCCTGATAAACCTGGGAGCTGCTGGGGCATAAAGTTCCCTGCTTCATGTAGCCTACCCGTGGACCCCTCCTTCCCTGCAGTGCCTGTGGCCCAGGGGACCGAGCAGCTATCTTAACAGTGGTCCAAGGTCCCTGGGTGCTCAGGGAAGCAGGAGAGGTGGCATCATGCTGTGGGGGTGCTGCATGGGTGCAGGGGGCAGAGGTGCTCTCTGATTGCCTGTTTTTGGGAGTGATTCAGCTTCTCTCTCCCTGCCATCCTTCTCCCCCAGTCCAGGCCGTTGCCATCTGTCCCCAGCCCTGTCACACCCCTGCCTCCCTTGGAGGGAGAGGGGCTGTGGCTGTTTGCTGTGCGGTGGCTCTGTTGAAATCTGCCCGGCTCTTGCTGTTGCTGGAGATGATGGACTGGAAGTGGCTGGCTTGGACAAGCTTGGCTGGAGTGACTGCATTCCTGGCCAGGCCTCATGCTTGGGCTGCTCTCCCAAAGCCCCGGGGAAGACTGAAGTGTCTGCCTTTGCCCCAGGGTTTCACGAAATCCAGATCACGCTGCAGAGTAAACTCTGATGGCCAGGACGTGGGAGTGTTTGTCTTGCAGTGGGGAGAGGGAGGTGGGAGGCTCCGCTTTGGGTGCAAAAGCAGCACGGGCGGTGTGTGGTGAGGGGCTCCTGCCACAGCCGTGGCCACTAGCCCTGCTGCTGCTCTCCCAGGCCTCGGCTGTGGAATAAAGCCCGGCGTTTTCCTGCCGCAATCATTTCTATCACACTTCAATGCTAATTTTAGAGACCCTAGAGCACGTGGTGCATCTCCTGCCCTGCCCATGTGGTATTCTCTTTGGAAACCCTTTCTGTATCCACCTCTCTCATGACTGGTCCTGTGCTTCCCTCCTCGCCCTCTGTGCATGATTCAGAGCGAGGAAACACAAGGCGCCTGTCATCTGCCTGGTCCTCACCACCACTTTCCTGCTGGGAGGAGCCCGGCAGCCTTCCTACGCCTGCATGCTGTGTCTTCCCCTCCGAACCGCTCTGAAGGAGGAGGAAGGAGCCCCAAAAAGCAGCAGAGATGGTCCCTGTGCTCACTGCTCCTCTCTTCCCACAGGAGCGGTTTGTGGACCTCTACGGGAACGATGCTGCTGCCGAGGTGAGGAAGGGCCAGGAGACCTTCAACAAATGGCTCCTGACCGGGGCGACGGTGGCAGGAGTGCTTCTGCTGGGATCCCTGCTGAGCCGCAAGTGACCCACCGCCGAGTTCCCCCCCATCTCCAGGATGGCTGCGCCTTCACCGCCACATCCACTACACTCCGCTCCTGAGCACCATCACCGGGGCAGGGGGCAGCCCCTCCGCCTCCCGAGCAAGCGCCCCGCTCCACGGAGCTTTCTCCCTCGTGCCGCCAGCTCCTTTTATCGTAGCCCCTCTTACTTACCGTTCCGTTGTGTTTTAAAGGCGCTGAGACCAATGCAGCACTTCAGCCAACAGCTCCCAGCCCTGGGGAGATCCAGGCAGCTGGGGAGGGGGGGAGTACTGGCTAGAAGGTGTCCCAGCCCCGCAGGGTTCTCTAGATCACTTTGGAGAGAATAAACAGACTTATTTTTGCATGTGTGAGTGCGTGCGTGTGTGTAGATGTGTCACTAATATAAGGTTCCCCAGCCAGAGCAAGGGTCGAGGTTCTGTGCCCACATCTCCAGCATGCTCAGGTCCCAGGAAAAGGCAGGCTGCCCAGCGGGACAGAGCTTCCCTGCAGCATCCCTGTCCTGTCACCGCTTCCTCCAAGCAGAGCTTGTCCCCGTGGAAGGCAGGGGAGCTGGGAGGAAGAGACAGAGGCTGGGGGTGAAGAGCTCTGCCCTGGCGTGAGCCCCAGAGCCCCTTTCTCCCTGGGCAGCAGCTGCTGGGAGCTGAGCCCAGTCTGGGGTGAGGATGGTGTGTCAGGCCCAGGGCTGTGCCCGTTGGAAGGGATCCTCCTCCTCCCTCTCCTCCTCCTGCTGAATGTGGATTGCTGTGGGGCAGTGCGCATCCCTCCTGCTCCCTCCTGCTCCTCCGGGCTGGCAAAGGAGGGAGGCAGGTGAGGGGGAGAGCGCTTTCCCCGCTCTGACCGTGGCACAAGGGGCTCTGCAGAGAGCCGGGGCCATGGCGTTCAGCAAGTGCGGGAATACACAGCCGGAGGGTCGAAGGGTGGGGGGACGTGGAACGATGCTCCTGCCCTTCATGGGGATGGCAGCACGGGAAGGCAGAGCCCTAGGAGCAGCCCCACTGTGGCCCATCCATGGGGCCAGTGGGGGAGTGAGCCCAAGGGAGGTGGGAGCAAGGGCTGACCCCTGCTGAGAGCCATCCCCGCAGCTCGGGAGCCTCTTTGGGGACAGCAGGAGTCTCTGGCCTCTTCTGTACTGCTGGTCCCCGTAGCACAGGCAGATCCCTGTCCCCGTGGCATGGCTGTGACGGGTGCATGCAGTGGCAGAGGTGCCTGGCTCTCCCCCCCACCCCCCCCCCCCCCATGCTGTTTCTGCTGCTGCCAGGGCACTGAGCCGCTGGGCTTTGAGCTGAAATGAGCTTCAAAAATAACCCATTGTCCTTCGGAGCCCATCACCGGCAGACCCAGCTGTCCACGCGGGCTTGTCTGTGTACATACCGCCCGTGCTCTGCTGTACATATCCGAGTAGTTTTTAATTCATTTGTGAATACTCTTAATGCTATTTTTGTTATCTTGTCTGTCCGTATTTATGTGTGGGGCCGTGCTCCCTGCAGAGGCCGAGGTGGGATGGAGGCGGGGGGGAACCAGAGGCTCCCAGGGATCCTGCCTGGCCACTGAGCACGGACTCGTGCTCCCTGCGTCGGATCCGCTCCGCCATAGGTGCCGGGAGCAGATCCAGCGGGGGGAGCGCGAGAATTAGCATTAGCCCGTCGAGCGCTTCGGTTTGCAGGTGGAGGTGAATCCACTAATAAACTTGTCATTGGAGCTGATGATGGTGCTGTGGTCTTTTGGGGGGGGTGGGGTGGAAATTGAGGCAACTTTGGGCAGGAGCTGCCTTCAGCGGGATGGGTGGAGGGGAATGGGTT
>VWZZ01006593.1:236265-254719 GCA_013399095.1 Psophia crepitans | reverse complement strand
CTCCAGGCTCCGGTCCACCGGGGGGGTGGGCAGGAGCAGGAGGGGGGCGCTGGGTGCAGCTCGCGTGGGGCACCGGCGGGGCCGTGGGCTGGGTGCCAGCACGGTCCTGCCGCGGCAGGGGAGCGGGAGGGGGTCCTTCGGGTGCGGGTTCAGCCTCCGTGGGAGGCAGCAGCCCGAGCTGAAAGCCGGTCCCTGCCCCGAGAGGCTTCTGCTTGGGGCGGTAATTAGCGTTACTGCTCGTTACCCCCCGCCTGCGGGAGGTGCAGCCAGCGCCCCACCAGCAGCAGGGCCGAGCAGCACCCCGACCCGCCGACCCCAAAACACCATCGCAGGGCAGCACCGACTGACCCCCCAGATCCCCCCGAACAGCACAAAATGGTGCAGCAGCAAGGAGGGGGGTGCAGGCAGAGCCGTGACCCTTTCAGTCACTGCACACACTCATGCGTGTGTGTGCACATTGCACACGGATGTGTGGGCGTACACAAACACCGTGCACAGAACATTCACGGGACCACACAGACCTGTGGGTGCACACACGTGCGCAGACACATCCACAGGTACACGCACACACACACACACACGCACACACACAGGAGCCTGCATGGATGACTGCACATACAGATATACTTAGCTGCACGCACACCTATGCACTCTCATGCACATATACGCCCCACCTCGCACACCAACGCATGCGCCAGGGTGCCAGAGCAGCCTGTGCTACCCCCCACGTACCCCAGGAGGCCGTGCTGCGGGGGCTGGCTGCGCTGCCGCAGCAGGAAACCGCACGAGGCTCTGCCAGGAACAGAGCCGGGGCAGTGCTGGGGCACCCCAATAGCGCAGCTCCAGTGTACCCCGGTCCCGCACAGCGCTCGCTGCCCCAAGTTTGCCTTGGGGACAGGGCTGCCAGGGTGGGCTGTGCCGCTGCGGTGGCACCGCTGCGGCAGCACTTCATGGTGCCGTGACCATGGGGACAGCCCGCACATCTTGTGCCCTTCCTGGCCGGAGAGCATGTCGTGTGGGCTGTCCCCAGGGTGAGTGCAGGGGGCCACAGTGCCCTGCCCTTTGGGGGGGTGGGCTGGGGCCAGACCCCCCATGCCCATGCCTGGCTGTACTCAGAGCAGCTGCAGCCTCCCCAGGGGTACAGGGAGCCAAAGGCCCCTCCTTCCTCTGGGGGGACAGCAATCCTGGAGAGCATGGATGGACTTTAACCCTGCCAGCCTGGCTGGGGGTGAGCTGCATCCCTCTGTCCCTCCATCCCTCCGTCCCTCCCTCTGTCCCACCTCCCTGTGTCCCCCATCCTGGTGCGGTGGCGGTTCCCAGGGTGGGCACAGCTCTGGGGTCACCCCCTCCATTCAGGACTCGGCGGAGGGCCTGGTGCTGCCCGGTTCCCACCGCGGCTCTCAAAGCTGCTAATTAGCCCCCATCTGGCGGCAGCGGCCGGGCCGCGGCGGGGAGGCCGGGGACATTGTGCGCAGGAATGCCTTTCAGTGCCGCCGGCCGGCCGGGCACCGCCAGCTGCGCCGCCAACAATGCGCCGTGGCCGGGACGAGCCGGCCCCCGCACACCGGTGGGCGCCCTGCCCGCAGCCCTGAGTACCGGCCACCCTGGGTGGCATGGGCACCAAGACGGGCTTTGCTGCTGCGGCGGGTGGCGTGGCACACGTGGCGTGGTCACCCCGGCTGCCGGCAACCCCAGTCCCTGGGATGTTCTTGGCTGCAGCATGCCCTCACCCTGGCCCTCTGCGTGTTGGGGTGCTGGGGACGGGCTGCTGGGGTCAGGGCTGCCAGCGTGGCCCCAGGACACTACCCTGGCCACAGCTGGGCGCGGGGTCCCGGCGTGGCATGCTGGCCAGTGTGGCCAGTGTCGTCCAGCAAGACAGATAGCTTCATTTCCATGTCAATTCTGGGAACGGGGCGTGCGGTGCGGTAACAGTGGCCTCGGCCATATGGCGCTGGCTGGGCTCAGCCCGGCCGGGGGGGCGGCTGCTTTGCGCAGAGCAGGGGTTGCCCGGCAGCCGAGCACATCAAAGCCCCGGGCCGCCCCCCGCCCCGCCGGGACCACACAGGGCACGGCCGCACCAGGCCGGCGAGGGGCCGCCGAGGGCTGCTTGTGCTGCGGTGATGATGGGGATGGGGCCCAGCCAGCACCCCAGCCCTGGCAGCACCCAGCCCTGCACTCGAGCACACAGGGCTCTGCAGGGCTGCGAGCAGGAGGGGAGGAAGCACAGACACCATGGGTCAGGCTGGGCCCCCCCCCAGTGAATGGGACCCCCAAAACTGGGCTGCTCCGGCTCTGGCTGGGAGCTGGGCTCCATCTAGGTCCCCTCAGCCCATGCCATCTGCAGACTGGCCCTGGGGACACGCGATCCTCTGCCCCGGGGCTGTGCAGAGCCTCCCGCCCCGCTCTTCCCTGCAGGATGGTGCCCCCGCCGCACAGCTGGAGAGGGGCCGAGGCCCGAGAAAACCCCTGTGCATTCCCCTCCCGCATTCTCCCTTCCCGTCCCCAGCTCCATCCGCTGCAGCCCAGACCAGCTGGAGCCAGGCAGCCCTTCCTGGGATTTATTCCAGCTTCCTGCCCCTCCTCGCTGGCCGGCCGGGGCTGGGGCTGCTCTCCGCTGCTTCCTCTCCCAGATTGTGGCCGCCAGCTGGGCGCCACCGCCAGCACCCGCCACCCCACAGGACCCCAGCTCTCACTGCCGGCACCCCACCGCAGCCTGGCATCCCCGGCCCTGCGCCGTGGGGTACAAGGTGCTGCGCTGGGGACTGCAGCACCCAGCACCCAGCATATTAGCTGCACTCCCAGCTGCAGGGGGCAGGCTCTGCAGGACTCTGGGGACAGGCAGCCCCATTGTGTCCCCCTGCCCGCCTGCCTCAGGCACCAGCACTCCCCCCCCATGAAACCACCACGCCACTGCCTGGTATTTGCACCCAGGGGCGCCCCCCTGCGCACCCCAAGATCAGCCCATCCCACCTCACTGCAATCCCTGGCAGAAGATTGGCATGAGGGGAGGGCACCCAGGGGCTCCCCCCGCCAGTGGGCACCTACATCACTGCTCCAAGGAGCCACGGGCAGCAGGGGGGATCCCCCCAAACCCCACGGCTACGGACAGTGGGGCAGGACGACTCCAGCTCCTGCCCCGGCTGAGCCAAGCTCTGTGGATGGAGGTTTCCTGCCAGAGCCGGTGCGTTCCTATTTCCGCAGCTCCCCCCAAGCCGGAGGGACCCCGCGGCGAGGGGAAGGTGGCCCAGCAGCGGCCCAGACAGAGCGGAGCCGCGCGGCTGCGGCAGTGCCGGGAGCGGAGGTGCTGCCGGGCCCAGGTGCAGCAGGCGAGCGAGCCCAGGGCCGCTGAGGCGCCAGCTCTGCTGGCGGCTCCTCGCAGGGCCCAGCACGTTTCCTTCCTCCAGCCCGGCCCCGGCTTATCAGCAGCGCAGGGTGAGGGGCGACCCCGCTCTCCCCTCCCCAGGCCTTCCGCTCCCCGCAGCCCCGGGAAAGCTCCTGGCTCGCTGCTGCGCTCCTGCTGCACGTACAGCTGGCACGAGCACCCCCCAGCTCCGCGGAGCGGCAGGGCGGCGATGCTGGGGCTGGGGGTGCCACGTGTAACCCCCACCCTGCTCCTGCACACCCAGGGGCTCTGGAGGCTGCATGGGGATGGGTGCGAGGCCACAGTGGCATCAGGCTCCCACCACCCGCAGCCAGGGAGGATGCCGATGCGGTGCCAGACCTGCACGAGGGGGCACGCACCATCGCACCACAGCGGCGAGCGAGCGGGGCCCCAGCTCGGGGCAGGGTGCTGCACCCCACGGCAGAGCCAGCCTCGTTTTCCACTGGAGGCTGGTGAAATCACATCTGGAGTCTAGACTCAGCGACTCCGTGGGTCGGGCCTGGCGGCTGTGCCGTGCCCGGACCCTGCTGCACACTGTTTGCTTAGCTGGAGGTATTTAATTGGAATTAAAGTGGCCTCTCTTGTTTTTGCGGACAGGGCTGTTGGAAAAGGAGCTGTAAGTCATAGAAAACATCTGTAGGAGACTGCGAAGGGTCATTAGATGGCAGAATGCGAGGCGCCACTTTCAGTGCTCGCAGCCGACGCAGGGAATAATGGTTCAATAGGCTTTTGTGGAGGGGCTGCCAAGCCGGCAAACCCTTTCTATTTATTCTGGCAGTGGGCATGGCCGGAGGGACGCAGGATTCTCTGCACGCCTGCCCCAGAGGCAGGCAGGGACGACTTTGCTGGTGCTGTGGGACACGAGGCAGCCAGTTCCAACAGGAGCAGAGGTGGCTGCTGGAGCTTCCCCCACCTGCAGCCACTCCAGCCCCTCGCCTTCCCCAGCCCCCCTGCCCCCCCTGACTGCAGGGGATGCAAGTTGGCGCCTGGCTCCTTGTAAAGAGAAGGGACAGCCCACACTGCCTTCATCCTGCTCAGGTTGGGTTTGGGGGTCACCCAGCTCTTTCCCTTCCACGCCTGCCCCCCCAGGCCGTGGGGGCTCAGGCCCAGCTCGCTGAGCTCCCCCCACACAGCCAAGGCAGAGCATGTCCCCATCACGCTGTGTTCCCACACCCCGATCCCCACTCAGCCACCCCACTCCAGGTTCAGACCCTGGCTCAAAACCACCTGGGCACAGGCCAGGGGTCAGTGACCAGCAGCCCTAAATCTGGGTGTTGCAGCGGGGGGTCCAGGCTGAGGCCAGCCAGGGGAAGGCCGAGTGCTGGAGGAGTGGGAGGGGGAAGGGGATGGTCACTTGGAAACAGCCAGACAACAGCACCGGGCCCCACAGGGAGAACAAGGCTGCTGGTGAGCCGGGACGCCGATCCCGGTGCTGGCCTGGCAGCTGAGCAGGGGCTACAACCAGAGCAGCAGCCAAGGCAAGGGCTGCCGGCACGGCCCCGGCACTGCCAGACCAGCAACTCCTTCCTTCAACATGGTTTAATATGAGAGAAAGCAAATGCACAATACAAAATTTAAAAACCGGCCTGTGGTTTGCCCCCCACCCGCCTTGCACCCCCGTAGGAGATCAACAGGCAGGGGGGTGGCGGTGCGGCCCCAGGGGGCCAGAGGGGGGGTGGCTATGCGGCGTACATCGATAGCCCACCTGGGTGGCTGCTCCGACACACATAACACGATGCTCTTGCACAATTGTTTTGTCTGTCACTTGCGGAGGGTCTGGAAGGGCCCCAGCCCAGCGGCGCCGGGCACGGCCCACGGGCAAGGTCACTTCTCCTTCTTGGTGGCTTCTGTCGTCTCTTCTTTGGAGGCCCCCAGTACCTCCTTGGGGGTAGAGCTCTCCTCGTAGCTGGGGACGAGAGGGACAAGAGGGAGGAGTGAGCAGGACCAGACGCATGCCAGGCAGGGACAGCCGAGCCTGGGGCCACAGGCTCGGGTCTGCCCTGCTGCAGTGGCTGTGCTGAGGAGGGGGTGGGCTCCAGCCATCAGCCCCCCAAGTGTAGGAAACCCAACAGGGCAGAGCCCAGGCAAGGAAATGAGCACTGGGACACCCCCCAGACACCTCCAGCATGGTGTCTCGCCAGGGGTGAGGCAGCTGAGGCTTCCCCCAGCCAAGCCCCCAGGCCAGCTCTGTGCCCACGGGTCTGTCCTCGCTCCTGAGCGCACCACCGGATATCCTGGAGAGCGCCGTGCTTCCCCCCGCTGCTGTACGGGGGGCCACGTGCCACTGCCTGCGGGGCTGGTTAACGGAGGGAGCCGCAGCAAGACCAACAGCAGCGCCCCCCCCCCCAGGGACTCGCTCCTCTGGCTGCAACCCCCCCAGCACCATTCCTAAGGCCCTGGCAAAGGAACCCGCGAGTGCCGCCTTCCAGCAGGAGGCACAACAAGGGCACAGATTCAAATCCTCTCCCTGCTTCAGTGTCTCCCCTCAAAGGCAGGGAGAGAAGCCGGCCCGCGACAGCTACCGCCTCTGTCCGGGGAAAAGGGAGAGCCAGGACCAGCCCCTACCTGGCCAGAGCGACAGAGAAAGGGCACCGCGTGCGATTGCTACATGGCACTAGGGCTTTGCTGCCGGCGTCGGCGGGGACAGGACAGTTTCTGCTGCATGGAATCAGCAAGGCTGGCCGGCGAGCCGGACACGGTGGGGAAGTGGGTAAGTCTTGGTGTGTGTGGCAAGATTTCAGCAGAGGATTCATAGCTGCAGGAGAGAGAGGAAGCAGGAGGGGACAGGGGGAAGACGAGCACAGAAAGGGAAAGGGAGGAGAGAGAAAATGCAGAAGAGTTTTGGAGTGAGACTGCTGCAAACCCACCGCCCTGCGCAGGCAGCCTGCTGTCCCCTCCGGCTGCCGTCACCTGCTAGCTCAGGCTGGGGTGGTCCTGGGGCCAGGTTGGGGCCTCCTGCCTGCGCTCCCCTTGCCCGCAGGCCCCAGGGCAGGACTGCAGCACGGAAGAGGGAGGGCTGAGACCCAGGGAGAAGGCAGCTCCCACTGGCACAGGTAGAGCCAGGCAGCGGGAGCCCATGGGAGAAGCAGCCTGGGCACTGGGAAGGCAGCAGCAGAGCAGCCCCGGTGCTGCACAGGCAGCACACCAATGCAGTGGGCCCTTTCCTGCCACTCGAGGACAGCGTGTCTGCAGCACATGTGAGCGGCAGGCAGTGCTTCCCACTGCTGACAGCTGACAGAGGTAGAGCGAAGGTTACTGTCTGCCCAGTCAGCAAGGCAGGGAGCCGCAAAACTGATCGTGATGTCGCCCACCTCTGCTCCATCGGCACCCCTTCCCCAGGCCTGCAGCACAGATCTGCCTGCTCCCACGCTCCCCGCAGCCCTGCCCACACTCGCCACTGCATCAGACCCTCGCTGCCTTCTCCCCTGTGAGGCACCATGAGCAGGCAGCTCACTGCGTGCAGGCAGCCGGCTGGCAGAGACCACCGGGGAGCTGCCAGCTCCGAGCTGCGGTCAGCGTGGGTAGGAGCAGGGTGCACCAGAGCCGTGCAGGGGAGCTGCACCTGGTGGGATTCCTGAGGTGGGAGCCGCTGCCCTCCAGGCACCGGCCCCGTCTCATCCCACTTCCTCTGCCTGCAACTGGAGTGACTGCAGGGGGCGGGGGGGATTCTGACCCCAGGGTCCTTCAAGACTGCAACACACACCCCTCCCAGCCTCCTGCACTTGCCCTGGCAGTGCTCAGCAAACAGCAGGCAGCGCTCTGCTGCTGGAGCTGCCTGTGCTAATGCTCCGTGGGGGCATTAGCCCCCTGCGTCCGGCTGCCAGGCTCCCTGGGCGCCTTGCTGCCAGGAGGGCCAGACTCACAGCTCCTCTCTCCCCAGTTTCCTGGCGGGGAGGTGTTGCTGCTGTCAGCTGGTGAGTCACGGCACCGGGGAGAGCGGCTGCAGGATCCCAGGTGCACAGGAAGGACGATCCCAGGACACTCAGCGCCTGCAGCGGCGATCGTCAGAAGCAAACATCAAAGGACGGGCAGGTGCGGCCGGGCTGGGGAGCCAGCCCGGTGGGAACACGCATACCTGCATCTCTCAGGGGAGGGGAAGGAGGGGAGGGCAGCAGCTCCCCGCTGCGCCCCAGCAGGGCGCCATTTTGTCCCTGAGCAGGCTGGGGGTTTGGGCAGGCCCCCACGGACAGGGGCACCCCCAGAGCAGGGAGGCTGGGGGGTGCACAGCCCTGCGTTGGGACGGATGCTCCCTTCCCTCTTTTGCTTCAGCCATCCTCAACCAACTGCACTGGGCCACCACTGAGCCTCAAGCACCACCGGCCAAGCACAGTGGAAAACCAGCTCCCAGGCCAGCCAGGCCAAGCTTCACATGGCTCAGAGGGGACAGTCCAGGCAGGAGACCAAAGCTGCCCGTCGACAGCAAACAGGCAAATGCCTGGAGCGTGGCAGGCTGAGAGAAGGGCCGGAGGGCAACAGCACAGCACAGACCCCTTTCTCTGCACCTACAGTCCCCAGGGCAGGGAAGACAGCTGCAAACCAGGATGCTTTACTGAGCGAGGAGGCTGGGATATGCTAGAACCAGCCCTGGCTGCTCTTGCAGCCGGATCCGCCTCTGTTCTCCCCCACCCACAGGCCCTGGGACACAATGACCAAGTATCTCGGCACCAGGTGCGCGGTCCCACCCTCCCCTGCCTGCCAGCGCACGGGAAGAGTTTGTCACCGGGGTGTAAAGCAATACCAGATGCTACCTGTGTGTTGGTACCGCACCAAAGCTCCCGCCCGGCTACGAGGAGGTGGCTGGAGCCAGGGCCGGCGTGTACAAACACAGACCCACTCCCTCCACCCACGCACGTGCACTCGCACACCCAGAGCATGCCCAAATGAACCCGGCGCTCCAGCTGTGCCCAGGCATGGGAACATCTGCACGCTTCATGCGTTCCAGCGCCACGGGCAAAACAGCTCCATCCCCAGCTGACGCTCACCTGAACATTTCAGTTACTTCTCCCTTTGCCAAGGCCACAAGAAGTGGGAATCCGATGCATGCGGGGACCAGGTACAGCAGAGCGGGCTGTGGGGATGAAAAATTGTTAAACCAAACCACACATCGCTCCTCGGGAGGAGCACAAGGCGAGCTGGCCCTGTCCCCTCTGCACCCATGGTGTCTGTCACAGCGCTGCAGAGAGGATCAACGCCCCAGAAAGTGGCTTCAAGAGCCAAGTTACAGCTGCAGCAGCACAAAACCCTCGCTGTGAGGTCCCAACGGGCCACGAACACAGCGAGGGGCCCTGTACAGACCAGCAACAGCACCCATGGCGTATGGGCTTCCGGAGTCTTCAGCAGCAGTGCTGTTGCAAAGAGCCACAAAACAACAGGGCAGGCCAGCTGAAGCACTGTTGTTGGAAACGCAGCTGCCTGAACCAGGCTTGCCCCAAAACAGGAGCCTGATCCAGCCAGGCACACAAGCTTTGGGCAGGGAAAGGTACAGGCAGGGACTGGAAAAGCAAAGCCAAGAAAAAGAATGTATCTACTCTTTCCTGGCATGATGCAGGAACCTCGTGCCAAGCTGGCATGTCCTGCGTGGGACATGCATCTGCGGGAGGCAGCAGGGCACGGCTCACCTGGGCGTGCTTGAAGATGTGCATGATGAAGATGGTCAGGCCCAGCCCAAAGATGTAGGCTACAAAGCTGGTGTAGAAATACGTATGCGTGTTCTTCTTCAAGCTGTAGGGAAAGGGAGCAGAGCCCAGTGACCTTGGGTTGGGATGCCAGTGACCGAAACAGAGCCAGCCCAGAGCTCACAGGCATCTCCCACCACACTGGGAGCTCTGCTCTGCCTGTGCTCTCAGGCTGGCACAGAGACTGCCACCAGCACAGCCCCCAGTCCCCTGGGAGCAGCACAGATGGGCTGACACCCAGGTGAGGGGCTGGGGAAGGGAAGGAGATGCAGGATCCTCCTGCTGGATGGCTACTGGGGGGGAAGAATCGGTGCTGGGACCCAGGAAGAGGGTCACACCTTCTCAGGGGAGGCATGGCCGGTCCCTGGCACCCTGTTCCCAGCACATGCTGCTTTATCACAGGGCAGGCTGTGGGAACTGGGATTCCCAGCAGGTGCAGGAGGATGTGGGTGGAAACACCTGGGAAGAGCTGGCACAGACTGGAGGGTCTGTGCAACAGCAGCAGGAGCGGGGCCACACCGCCACCGGCACACGAAGCGGCCCATTCCCGGCAGCTCCCCAGCCGGAGACTTTCGGTGTGGGGCAACAGCTGAAAGCTACACCCTGGTGGTAGGTGCAGCCTCCCTGTGTAGGAAGGAGCTGCTTCCCCCAACGTCAACAGCAGCCCAGAGGCAGTCAGCACTGCCGGGCACCAATTTGCATCCACGCAAGCACTTCCCAGGTGCCAGCACCCCCGGCTCTTTCCCACACCGTTTCGGTTTCCCCTTGCTGCTGTAGCATAGCTGCCCTCTCCTCCTCAGTGCCAGGGAGCCAGCGAGGCTCTGCACGGCCGTTACGTGCTGCCTGCCCTGCTGTGCATACAGCAGCACTGGTGAGCTCAAACAGCTTGCCCCCAGTGCTCAGGACTTACCCAAAAAGCCAGCCCTGCACACATCTCATTCCAAGAGCTTCCCCTTGCACCACCCCCGGCCCAGCCGCTCTCCCAGGTCCCCATGCCAAGCCCCGGAGGGGAGCACACGACTGCGCTCCTGCTTTCCCCTTCCTCTTTCTCCTCTACAAAAGCAGCTCAAATATGCTGCAAGATCCAGCCTGCCCAGAGACCCCTTCCCCGCCACCCACGCACCTGATGTCAAACCGCAGCAGCAGGGCGATGAAGATCCCTGTGGGGAGAAGGGGACAGTGAGGGGATGGAGGCCGTGGGGAAGGCTGGGGGAAGCAGGGCAGGACCTGCAGTGGCTCCGGGTGCTGTGCCTGGGCTGACAGTGCCCTCTCGCGGCACAAGGCACCGGGACAGCACTTGGGCCTGGTGGGAGGAAACCCCCAGCCCACGCAGCCCCCAGACACAGCAGGAGGCTTGCAGGTCTTCAGCAGGGCCAAAGGCAGAGCGAGGAACCCGCTCAGCTCCCCGCAGCCCACCCAGACAGCCGATCCCGGTCATGTCCCCCCTCTTCCGTCCTTACCTGGAATGACAATGTCTCCCAGACCCAGCATGGCAAAGTTGTCGGCCTCCAGCCCCTTCTCCAGCAGGTCCTGAGGGAAAACCACTACGAGGAGCAGACAGAGGAACAGTGAGGGGGGAGTGTCTGTGCTGAGCAGAACTCAGCACCACCGTGCCTGGCAAAATGGGCCAGAGCAGGGCAAGGCCCCATCCCTGCCCTCAGCCCCCCCCACCCCCTTCTCCTTCCTGGAACCATTTTGGGACTGGAAACCGAGGGGCTTGGGGCCAGCCTCGTGTGAAGGTTTCAGCCCCAACTCACAGGACCCAAATCATTGTGTGTTCCACAACAGCAGAAATTCACCCTTCCTGTTGGGTTTTTTTGATGGTTTTGATTTTTTTGGTTGTTTTTTTCATGAACAAGTGAAATTGCCCATTCTGGGGGCGCAAACCAACCCAGCCAGCTCAGGGCTCTGCAAACCCTTCTGCTCCAGAGACCTGGCCCAGCTCCCTGCAGGTCGGTGACACCACACAGCAGTCTAAGGAGTCTCTAGCAGGAAAACTTCCTGCACGCATGCCACCTTCTGAGCCATCTCCAGAAGGTGGAGAGTACACAGACAGCCCCTCCTCCAGCACACAGGGAAGATCTACTCACGTTTTATTGGGGCCTCGAACGATTTGGCAACTGTGACCATCACATTGGTGCCAAAGACCTAGGGGCAAACAGAGGAGTCTGGGTGACCACAGCTGCACAGGGACACACGTGTGCTCAGCTACAGCCTCACTCGGGGCTCGGAGTGGCCTCAGTGGCAGAAAATAGCCAAGGAGCTGCCAAACTGTGGGCAGAGGTGTCCTGCGAGTGAGCCCACCATGCAGGGGAGAAGACAGAGAACAGCACTTGAGGAGATGAGCATGTCACAGCCATCCCGCTTTCACAGCAGTGCCGGGGCTGCCCCCCACCCGGCTGTCCCCAGCGCCTACCCCTGTCGGTCAGCTCAGCTCTGATTAGTCAACTCTGGAAAGCCTGACCACCGCGCAGGATGTTATCTGAGGACAGGAGCTCCCAGTGGACAGTCCCAGCCAGCCCAGGCTGCTGCCCGTGAGCTTCCAACAGGGACCGGAGCAATTGTCAGATCAGCTGCATTTTGCTCTGAGGTCATTTATTTGTACTGCACTATCAGCTTGAAATACTGGCATCGTTTGGGGGGTGGACTGTAAGCACATCGGTCAACGACTCTTATTTCTGTTCCTTTTAATCTCCAAGCTTCCAGTCCTGACACACAAAGCAGGTGCTGGTTAGCACCAGGTGAGCAACAACCTAGACCTTAGGATTAAAGAGAAACCTTAAAGCAAGCACTAGGCATCAGATTAACTCCTGTATGGGCACTGCCACGGAGCGACAGGACTCCAATCTGGGGCCGGGGAAAAGCGTCACATGCAAATCCACCCCAAGGCTACGCAGGGAGCAATACCATCAATGCGCTGAGCAGTTCTCCTTCCTCCCTGAAACCCTCCGTGAATCTCACTGGATTAAATCCACGCTAAAAACCAAGTGGCTGGTCCCTGCAACGGGGCGCAGCGAGAGGGTCTCCACTTCAACACGCCCCTTCCGTGAGGCTCCAGCAATACACTGACCTGCCAGGGGGGCTGAGGCAGGAGACAGCTGGCAAGCGGAGAGCAGCAAGGGTCACACTCTCACGGTCTCCGAAGCACCGGGAGGACACTTGCACCCCAAGCAGGGTGCGAGGCAGTGGGTGTGCTAAGCCAGAAGGCTGAATCCTCTACAGTCGAGAGCCATGGAGGAAGTGGCACCACAGAACTGAGGCCGTTAATGAGCCTGCGCAACAGGGGCAGCGCCAGCCAAGTACAAAGTAACACACAGTAGCCAGGCTTAAATAGGGAAGGATTACTCGGGCAGCTACAGAGCTGCTGGACAGACCTCAAGATACACAAGGCTCTCAGACATTTGGAAACACAGTAATTCAGAAGGTGGAGGCAGCAGGAAGGACTGGGGAATATGGACATTACTAGGAGAAACATGCATCCAGGCCCGCTGCAGATAGAGAAGGAACACCTCAAAACGAAGATGTCGGGGCACTGCACTGGCTGAGGGAAAGAGACTGGAGGTATTTGGTCCTCTGTGCAACATAACGGGACACTAACGAAGCCGGCAGATGACAGAGCCGAGGCACAGCCCATACAAGCAGGATCAGCATACCCCAGAGCAGCCTCGTCCTCCAGCCCACCCAGCAGCTCCATCAGGCGTTGGGAAGACCTTACTGGGTAATACAGGTCACCAGAACTGGATATGCCATGCACCCGGGTACCCCACACCAGCCCTGAGATCTCTCCCAGCCCTGCGCTCTCTAAGCCAGAGATTAAAAGAAAATGCATCTGCTGAGCCACGTTCTGCCACTGTTTGGTTCTGTCATCATCCCCACCACGCCCCTGTGGGCTAAGAAAGTGGAAATCCTGACTGCAAACGTGCGTCCAGCCAGCGTGCTGCCTCCAGAGAGGCACAATGCCACGCACATGCCTTCCGCCAAGGGCTGCAACTCGCGTCCGCCCCGGTGAACGCTCCCGTTTACCCAGAAGACGTCGTAGATGAAGAGGCCCCCAAGCAAGATGCAGCCAGTGCTGACGTTGTTCAAATGCAGCAGCTCCACCCCGTTGAGGGAGAATGCCAGCCCAAAGAGATTGTTGGCAATCCAGTGCTGAGAACAACAGGAAAAGGAGATTTGGGTCCCACTGCACGTGTCGAGCCACAGCCCCAGCCTGTGAAGGCCTTGCCTGGAAAGGGGCCCAGCTCTGATCCAGCCTGGTCCTGTAACAGGGCTGTGGCTCGCTTACCTTTCTCAGCAGGTACCAGACCCCCACAACGCTGCTCAGAGCCAGGCATACAAGATCCTTGGTGTCAAACTCGTAATTCACTATTTCTGTAATAAAACAGAGAAGTCAGATTTCGGGCAGCCCGGGCAGCAATCCTTCCCACACAGGGCAGGGATGAGGGACTTTTCAGCTGGGGAGCAACGCAGACCGCAGCGCTCACATCCCAGCAAGGGAACTGTACCCCCAGAAATGGCCGTGCTCACAGTAAACACGTGCACACTGCATGCAGGCGAGCAGCTGGTCCTGGCAAGCCTGGACCTTCTCCTTCAGCCAGACGCTGCCACATGGACAGCATCTGCGATCCTTCTGTCAATAAGGAAATTGGGTTCAGGCACTGTCTAAGGCAGGGAGAGGCAGATATTCTCCCTCTTCCTGCACCAGTTAACTCCTGGTGGTATCATTAGAAGTAGTATTCCCTTACCAGCAAAGCTACTGGGCAGGATACTTATCACAGCATCTTCAAACAGCACAAAGATTTGAATCAGACCAGTTAAGGCAGCAGGAAAAAGTCAGTACTGTGCTACCCAAGGAGCTTACAGCGCTCCTGCAGTGCATGTAACAACAGCGGCCACAGCTCCATTCCTATAACGCTCTGGGATCTGTTTCTGGGGTTTCGCTGCCAGCCAGAGGCAGCACAGAGGGAGAGCAGCAGTCGCTGCAAGAAGATGCACGCAGCAGCCCTGGCTCTGCAGGGACACACAGGGCTCACAGGGACCAAGAGGTCAGGCTTTGAGAAGTTTATTTCAATGGGCTGAGAGTCATCAACTGAGCAAGAAACAAAACAGTTAAGGCAGAGAAGATTCCAGTCCCCAGAGAGACCGGCGAGCCAACCTACCCTCCTTGCTCTCCCCGGAGCCCTGGGTGAAGAGGAGCTGGTACTGTTTGTTGGGAAAATTTGCAGGGAAGAATCTGTTCATCATGGGGCTGAAACGAGAGGTGTAGAGAACGGCAGTTCGGCAGAAACCCTGCAGGATGTGCTGCCCAGCACCTCTGCGGGACAGCGTCGTGGCATGGACGTCCCTCCAGAGACAGGAAACCCCACGTTCCGCCACAGGAGGGACTGGCAGGAGGCCCAGCTTCAGTCACCAAGCCGCAGACACGGGACCTCGTTCTGCCCAGAGGTCTGATCTGCCCGTATGTGACAGCCCCCCAAAATGCTCAAGGGCAAGAGGCACAAAGCATTGCCCACAAGAAGGGAGGACCCACCCCAGACCCCAGCAAGTGCCCTGTGCCCCCCCAGCAGCCCCCTGGGCACCTAGAACTGGCTGGGCCATCACCAAATGGCTCTCCTGCAGAGCTGGGAGAGGAGGCAAAGCCCTTGCCCAGCACCAGTCTAGGGAAAGCATCTGGTCCTCAGCGCCCTAGAGCTCAGGAAACAGGAAACCAGTTTAACTTTTCGGTTACTGAAACAGCCTGAGCTTTCAACACCTCACACCAAGCATCGGCGCAAAAGGACGGAGACGTTATTGTGAGCTCCAGCTGCCTGTGTCAGCCGTCCCAGTAAGAGGAACACGGGGGCTGAGGAGATCTCCCCTCCACAGGGCAGCAAGGACTGTGCCAAGCCACAGCAGCTCCTCAGGGGCGAGCTGGCCTTATCCCACGATGCTGGCCACTCAACACCTCCACAAGTTGTGCTCTCCCCAGTGACGCTGTATGGTGTATTGGATCACCAGGACCTCTGAGACTTCGGTTCCCCCACAGGAAAGGGTACACAGCACACTCTGGATCCTTCACACCGTCAAGGGACAACACCCTAAGAGCTGGGACTTGGCTCTGCTGCAAGGCAATGGTACTCCAGAAACCCCCCAGTAAACTCAACACCCCGCTGCATCACAGAGCGGGCAGCCTTGAACACCCCTGCCCCAGTCACACCTTTCCCTCTGCTGTACCTGATGGTGTGGGAGAGGGCTAGGATCCCCAGCACGAAGAAATACATGGAAAGCAGAAGATTGATGTACTCTTGAGAGAATATCTGCAAGGTAAATCCAGAGAGGGATTAGTTACCGCAGTGTCCTCCCCATCTACAGCATTTCACATTTCTATTGGCAACTGCTGTGTCAGTGCTCCAGGGAGACGAGAAGAATAGTTGGAATAACCCAAATTCTTACCCCGCTGATGGGAAATATATTGGAAATAACCGTGTGCTCGCAGAACAAGCACAACGGGCCTACGAGTTGCTGTGCATCTACGAGCTGCTCAGGACAAAAAATAACTCCTGTGCTGCAGAAAGGACAGAGCTTCCCCCCCATGTCCCCTGCAGAGCGAGCCAGAGCAGGGAGCGAGGCACCGTGCTGCTCGCGGGGGCTGTCCCAGCAGAGGGGAGCAGCAGCACCCCCACCTCACTACTGCAGTGGGCCAAGCGCATCCTGCCCTAATTAAAACAGGGTATTATTAGAACTCCTGCCCTCCAACGCACAGGCTGCCTTACTGCCAAATCACAGCCCTACAGCCCAGCACGGGGGAACCCTGGGGTCCTCTGTGCTCTCCTGCAAGGGGGATGCTGGAATACGAGAGCTCACGGCAAGTTTCAGATACTAAAAGAGCCTGCAGCGACTTCAGCAGGGCCACGGTGCACATTCAGCACTTCTTTTCCTGATGTCTCCATCCCAGCAGAAGCAAGAGGAAGAAAAAGCACCTGAGGTGGAGGAGTGGTCCGAGACACGGATCACAGGGAAGGGGTGAAACGCAGGGGGTTCAGCAGCCAGAGGGGCCCAATGGCAGAGTCTGGCAGCTGCTCCATTCCCCACCACCAGGAGAGGCTCAGCCAGATGCTCAGCTTTACTAGTCCTGACATATAAGAGGAGCTGCAGCCCCAGTGAGCACAGAGGCTAAACGTCATCACTGGGACAGCAGGGCGTATTGCTTAGGGAGGCCTGATCCCGTCTGCTGCTGCAGAGCTGACCTCTGTGGCTGATCAGGCTGCAGCACACACTTGCCTTCCCGGTGTGGCCACAGCGGGGGCCGGCGCCCAGGGTCGTGCCGGGATAAGGGTGCGCACAGCACGGCTGTCAGCCCGTACGGCCCCTCAGCCCAGGGCAGGGGCCCGCACAGCCAGTCGGCTGCTGCGCTGTAACTGTGATCCACGGAGAAGGGACTGTAAAATGCAATATTCCCAACTTTGCACCTTAAACCTGACCTGCTGGCCAGCCAGGAGCACCCTGCCACCCCATAGGCAGCCTGGTCCAGCCCAGCAATGCTCTGCACATCTAAAAGACTTCACCTGAACACACGGGGACTCGCCTATGAGCCAGCGATGCCCCAGGCCTGCAGCCAAACCACAGCGTGGAGCACAACACAGAGACAGCAGCATCTGCAACTCAGCAGTCCCCAGCACCCGCTGGTTTCAGTCTGTGCAACGTCACGTTGGCCCACAGAGACAGGCAGAGCTCAGGGGTGAACTCGCCCCTTGGCAGCTCTCCAGAAACAACTTGCACACAAACAGGCTCTGATTTCCTCCAAACAGTGACAATTCAGGCAAGAAGTGACGTCCTCCTGCGTGGTGACGCTGAAGGGCTCGAGCTGTGCAGCCTTACACACTTTTGTCCCAGCACTAAGGGCCCCCAGCTACGGTAGGCTAAAAATGGAGTCAGTCCCGCTTTGGGAGCTCCTGAGGAGGCAGGGAGGATGGCAGACATCGGCATCACTCACTCACTTTGAAGAAGAGGTAGAGCCCCAGAAGGGTGCAACTGGCCACAATGGGAAAACGAGCAGCATCTCGGCTGGTAATGGTCTCTGGCATCTCCGAGGAGTTCTGAGGAAGGAAGGAGAGGACAGGAGTGGATCAGCCCCTGCTCCAGGGTCCACGGTGGCTTCGAGAGGGGCAGGGCACCTGCTGGCCCCCTGTCATTCCTAGAGGCGGGGCTGTATCACAGGCAGAGCCTGAGATGGAAAAAGCAAACCTCGCCCTCATCGTGCCAAGGGCTCCACAATTTACTGCTTTTTTCCTCTTGGAAAAGGAAAAAAAACAACCGACCAACCCCAAACCCTGCAGTGGCGTTGTTCCTTTCTCCCCGTGCCCGGAGGGGAGCTGGGCTCCCTTGCTGCTCACGCTCGGCCGTCCCCATCAGCCTCCCCATCTGTGCGCACCATATGTCGCTCACCCTCTGAATGACGTTTCTCTCCAATCACCTTTCCATCCCAAACCTCGCTCTTGGGACGCTCCTTGTGCTCAGAAGACCCAGATTTATAAACCCCCTTCACCTTCTGAGACATCTTTGCACCAGCTGAACCAGCCTCCTTTTTCAAGCCATTTCTCATGAGAGACCCTCAGCTTTCAGGGAGAGGCAGAGGGCTGCCTGCTCCCCTGCCTGCCCCCCTGCCCGCGGCCTGGAGATCTCACGCAGGCACACACCTGCGGCCAGTGCCAGACAGAGGGCACGCTGGCGGAAGCCCTTATGCAAAGCAATCCTGAGAAGGAACAACAGCTTATCCCCGGCACAGCTGCTGCCACACAGCACGCAACGGCACAGAAGCAAGTGCCCAAAAAGCAAAAAGGCTCCCTGCGGTGTGAGCGAAGAGAAATCCCCCCCAGAACCACGGCCAGGCCCTGCTCACAGACCGTGCTTGCCAGAAACCCCACTAAAATCAGCGGAAACCCGTGCTGTAAGACTTAAGAGCAGACAAGCGGCTTTAAAAAATAGTCATAAATCAGACTGTGTAAAACAGCCCCTTCTCCCGAGCTTCAGGAGCCGAAGTGTTGGAATTTAAAGTCCCGGCTGCTGCCGAGGTCGGGCAGGAGATGTGGACAGCAGCACGATGGGCCGCGGGGACAGCACAGGGCGTGCAGGCAGGAGGTGCAGCAGGAGAACGTGGCAGCACCCTGGGGACCAGCCCCAGTGCTGCGGGGCTGGGGAGCAAAGCGACGCACGAGCCCTCCCAACACAGCATCTCGTGTGGGGGTACAAGGGGTGCTCACGAGTTTTCCAGCACTTGAATTTATGGGGACAGTGAGGACGGGGCTGGAGCAGCCCCCGGGGGAAGGCAGATCTCTGCCCGGGGTCCTCCACCTCCACCGGGGCACAGGTCTGTGCCTCCCCCAGGCCGGGGCAGTCCGGTCCGTGGCGGGGGTGGGTG
>VWZZ01006593.1:198847-211158 GCA_013399095.1 Psophia crepitans | reverse complement strand
CCGGCATGGCCACCCGCCGCTCCTTGAGGAGGAAGAGCTGCACAGTTAGGTGCACAGAGGTGCCAGCAAGCAAGAGAGGAAGAGCAGGGCCCAAGAGCGGCGGTGCCCAGGAGTGCAGCTGGTGGCCGTAGCAGGACGTGGCTGCCAGGACCAGGACGCTGCTGGGACGGCTGTGTGCGTGCCGCCAGCTCCAGGTGCCTGACCCCACGCCTTGGGGGGACCGGGGGCTGGCACCAGCAAAGCTGCGATGGCTGGGAGCAGGTGTGTGTGTGTGTGGGGGTGTGTGTGTGTGTAGGGTGTGTGTGTGGGGGGTGTGTGTGTGCACACGTGTGTGTCAAACACAGCCGCGGCCCCCACCCTGAGCACGGTGCGGAGCCACGTCAAGCTGTGCCCAGCCTCCATGTGCACAGCGTGCCAGGCTGCACCCACACAACAGCACCTGGGAGGGACCCAAGTATTTGCACAGGCCACCCTTGCCCCGTTTGTGCTCTTTTTGGGTAAATGAAAGGTGCGTGACGTTTCCTCACAGGCTGTTCTCTCCGCTGAGCCCCAAACAGGCCACAGCTGCCCAGGGCTAGGCCCGGCTGTGCCTGGGACGAGCGTGCCGCACCTCCGTGCTGCCGGGCGAGCGACTCTGGCTGGTGCTGGGCTCGGTCCGGGCAGGGCCCCGGCCCCGGTGCTGTGCCAGCGCTGGGTGTCACATTAACGCAGTAACAAAGGCGCAGGGTGCAAGGAATGGTGCTTTGCTGGCTCTCCAGGCTTCCCTCCGCTGTAAAACCTCAGCCCTGATCACCCTCCGTCCCCCAAAACCCTGCTGAGCCCCCAGCAGCCCCTCACGCCCTGCAGGCCTCTGCCAGCACGTTCCTCCCCAAGGGCTTGGAGCGCTACGGAGAAAATTGCTCCCAGAGAGGAAGCCACAGAGAACTAAAAATAGCCCCGGCCGATGCAGTAAACACAGCCCCGGCCTCCTGCTGCTGAGCAAAGCCCGTTCCCAGCTCCCGGCCCGCGGAAGGTGGCTGCGTCACCCCGGCTCAGCAGAGCGTGCCCGGCTGCTGGGGATGCACGGGGGAAGCAGTGACGGCCGGGCCTCGGGCGGGCGCCGTGCCCGGGATCTCCTCCCGCAGCTGGGCACCCAGCCCAGGGTGCCGAAGGGGCCGGGAGGTCAGGCTATTTACAGCCCCACTCTGCCCGCCGCGCTGCCGATGGGGGGGACGCCCCGGAGAGCCGACGGCACGTGCAAGACCTGGCGTGTAACCAAAGGTAGGCAGATGGAAGGAGAACAGCAACTGGGGCATGCAAGTGCCGTTGGGATCCACTCCTGCTGCTCCTCCCACAGCGCTGCCGGGCAAGAGGCCGTGCGGGTCGGTGACCACGGAGATGGCCTGGCCGCTGCGGGGATGTGCCAGCACCAGGCCACAGCGTGCCACGAGAGCACAGCTGGTAGCCACGGCCCCACACCGCAGCCCCCGCTGCCACAGGGGAGCAAAGGAAGTGTTTAGTAACTGTTTATTTTACAGTTATAGGGTTTGTACAAATCCGCGTTTACACGGGTATGTGTAAGTCTTTGTACAGAGTAACTGAAGCACCCAAAGCAACCGTCTCCTCCCAGGCCCTTCCTCCGCTGGGGACAACACAGGAACTAAAGTGCATCATGGCCAGAGAGCGGGGGGAGCTGCAGAGGGTTCCCCCCAGGGGGGGTCCAGCCATCCCCTCCTTCAGGGCAGTGGGGGAGTGTACAGAGGGGTCCCAGGACCTCCAGCAGCAGCCTGAGGTCACCACAGCCACCACAGACTCTCCTGCACCACGAGTTTCTAAAGTGCTAAATCCCCCAGCCCCCTGCCCCGCGCCACCGCCGCCCTGGGGAGGTGCCGAGGGCCAGAAACCGGCTCTGCCTTCAACCACGCTGGGAGAGGAGACCTGTGAGCAGCCCCTGGCTCTCACCAGCGGCACAGACAGCCCTGGCACAAGCCAGCCGCTGGCACCAGCGAGCAGCAGAGGGAACGGGTCTCACTGCCCTGCCTCCGCAGATTCACACGCTCCAGCTTTTGGCCTGCAGAGGCAACGGAAACTTCTCTGCTCAGAGCTTTATGGAAACACAGGTCAGACGTGACAACTGCCCACACGCTCTGTGGCCAGCCCGACCATCAGAAAGGCACGGCTCCTCCGAGACTGAGGGCCCACGAGGCAACCCAGACCTAACACAGAGGCGGTTATGAACCTACAGGCAGGGGGGTGGGACAGGAGGGTGCTGAGCTTTGCAGGGCACGAGTTTTCTTCCCTGTCCAGAAATCTGTAACTCTTCAACCAACACCTGATTTTCAGGCGTGCAGCCCCTGGGCACGGCACAGATGGCTTTGGGCACAACACAGCAATGGCAGGGGAGCTGGGTGGGAGCTGGAAGGGACAGGTAAGGGCACTTGCGGGAGGTTTAGCAGCTCAGGGGAGAGGTAGAGGCATATAGTGTCTATTGGCTTCGTCTCAGTGGGACACAGAGCTGTCTAGAAGGATTCGCTGCTTAGCTTGGAGGGCAGGGAGCACTATGACTGTTAATGGGACTGGGTGGGGAAATGGGAGCTACGCAGGGGTCGGAGGTGGCCTTTCCGGGAAAATCCCTCACTTGTGTTATTCCGAGGGATGACACTGAAGTCTGATCAGCTCGTGGGAGAGATTTAAGACAGACTTCCTATCACAGCCACTTCTGTCCTGTGCAAAGCATTTCACAAGGTGGAAAAAGCCTTTCTCCGCGTTAGAGCCTGCTTCCAGAGCTGTAAGTCTGCAACGGGTGTTCATGGTGCCGCTAACCGTTGTGGTGACACGATCCGGCACGTGACAGCACGTGCCTCAGGCAGGGCGAGCGACACTCGTCCCTCACCTCGCTGACCGGAGACATGACCGCACCACTGCCAGCAAAGGAGCCCCAGCGACCAAGAGCTAAGCTCCTTCTGGCAGTCCTGCTCCTGTCCCCTGCCCTTCTCTCCTGTAAACAGATCAGGCTGCAAAGATGAAGAAGCAAAAGGAGCCAGGGAGTGTTCCACACTGGAGCCAACCTCACGGCAGGGTGCTGGCAGGGGGTTGTGAAAGGCCTGGCTCTACTCACAGGCTGCCTGTAGGAAAGGGAAGGGTCGGCCACCGGTGAAGCTGAACGCAGACAGTGAGGAGTGTTGGCAGCCTGCCCACGAGAATGATGCAGAGCCAGAGGACTCCCCAGTCCTTCAGGAGCGTAACAGCCCCTCGCCCCCACACATGCACGCACCCAGGCCAAACCCTGCCATGACGCTCTCCTCCAGGTGAGGATCCGTCCTCGCTCCCACTAATTACCCCCAACAGAGAACATGGGATTGTTTTGGCATCGCCCACGCACGGCTCTCCACTCGCACAGTCACCTGTGCACAGCCTGAAGAGCCCGACTTGTCCATACCTCCAGTTCCTCACAAGACGGTGGCAGTGCCCATCTGCTCACCCCTGCACGGGGAGGAGAGAACAAGGTGAGCACTAGTGTGGGGAACAATCCTGCTGGGCTGGTTCCCACCAGTCTCTGTTGCAAAGGCCAAAAGCGTCACTGGACGCAGCAAGAATAAAAAATAAGCTTCAGACAGGTCGTTTCCAGACACATCCATTCACCAAACATCACCCCTTCCTGCCAGGGAAGGATGTGGTGACAGGGAAGGCTCTTCCTCTGGCTTCAGGGGAAAATCTGCAGTTCAAACTTGGGGGCCCACTCCAGCGCGCTCTTCACCACGGCCAGGGCAGCTGCTCCCAGTGCGACTGTCAGCCCCATCACTGCCAGCTTGACAAAGCGGTTGGTCCTTGGCTTTGTCAAGATGGATTTTGTCCGCTCCTCCCCACGGGGCCGCTCCCTGAAGCGCTGCCTCAACACAGTGTCTGGTCTCTGCTGCACCGACGCCAATTCAAAGTCCTTAAAAGTAGAAGCCGCAGTTCTGCAAGAGAAGGAACTGGTCAAGGAGTGTCCCTGGCTCATCTTTGGGACCAGCCTCCTGCCAGGGAGGAAGATCTTCACAAGGAAGGAAGACCTCTCAAGGAGACGTACAAAACACACGGGCACACGGGCTGCCCTGCACTCACCGTTCAGCCTGCTGCTGAGCTGCCTCCCTGGCAAGTTCGGATGGTGGGAACTGGACAAAAAGGTCCCCAGCTCTGCTGATCAGAGTCTCGTAAGGAAGGTCCTGTGGGATCTGGGACAGGAGGTGGTGGACAGAGGCCATGTCGCACTCGCAGTCCAGAACTTCCTGCTCCCGGTACAGCACGATCTGCAGAGAGGAGTGAGAGCAGTGAGGACAGCCAGGAAAGGGGGGATAACTCCTTGTCACTCGCTGGCACTCACTTTACAGCCAGGAGAGAAAACCGTTTCGCTTCGAGCTGAAAGACCTGCCCTTCCCCAAGGGACACACTGCAGAGAAGCATTCCCCCTCTGGGAATAGAAATGCCAAACCCTTCCAGAGACTCTGAGGACACAGAAAGCCCCTTTCTGGGTAGTTATGTCCATGTTCTGAGCAGAGCCTGCTACTGGCAGGTCAGAGATGTGAGCAGAACCTCAGCAGGGCTTGACTCCATGACTTGCCCTCAGAGATTTCTTTGGACCCCTCGTAGGAGAAAGGGCAGATGGACACACAACACAGGTCTGCCCCCAGCCTGACAGGCTCCCCAGCACCCGAGCAAGTGGGGGTCAGCACATAAAACCACAAAGTCACGCTGCCTCCATGGCACTGAACTAGAACAGCCTGAAGAGCTGGACACCCCCAGGCTGCATTGAACAATCCTGGATCCCACCTGTCCTCCACCACCACCAAGGACATCACTGGCCTTGGAGGCCCCCGCAGAGCTGGGTGTATGGGTGCAGCCAGGGATGACAGCAGCACCGGGTTTGCCAGCCTCTCTCTGCAGCCCCACACTACCGGCACCTCGCAGGTTCAGTTAATCCCTTATCACTCTGGCCAATACCTACCACAGCTGCAAAATAAATGGGCATCAGTGGATGGCAAGCCAGAAAGAAGTCATATAATCGCACGACGTGCCTGAAGTCAGACAAAACGTGCCCGAACCAGGTGATCAGCCAGCTGAGAGCAAAGATGGTTCCCACCTCCGCACTGCACAGAGAGAAAGTGCTGTTAGGTCAGCCACTGCCAGCAGCTTGCGAACAGCGCCGAGATCCTCCTGGGGGATTCCTGTGCCACACTTCCACCAGAGGGGAGATAGACCTGGCTATTGGCAGAGCATTCAGAGCTCAGTCCACATCCAGGAACTGCATCTCCGATACAACCCCAAGGCAAAGTACCACTTGCCTCACATCCAGCAGAGCCCACAGTAGAAGTCCATATGGTTTGCTTTCAGGAGAACCTGAGCGTGTGATGTACCACATCACTGTACGGCACGCTGACCTGAGGACACCCAAAGTGCTGTGGCACAGTCAACTTTCAGATTCCTTTCCACCCTAAAGGCTTACTAACTACTGGGAGCTTCCAATCAAGCTTGGTACCCAAACACATCCTGGCCATGAAATGTAACAGAGAAACTTGCCCAGAAAAAGGCTCAGAGTAAACCTTCCCACTCACCTTCCTGCTTCTGCTTTATTCTGCCTGGACTACACCTGTGCGTCCCTGTTGCACAACCTGGGAATTATCCTCAGAACTAGCAACAAGCCACAGCAAGGTGACAGCAGCCACAAAACTGGGCGCGTGAAGCGATTGTGGCAGCTTTGTATGACGCCATCCACAAACCCCCAGCCTTTCCAATATGGACTGCTGGGGTAGAGATGGCCCACGTAAAACCACTCAAAACAGGCAGGTTAGGTTTGGGTCTGCTGGGAAGCAGAGTGCCAAATGGCTTTGGACTGTCACTGTTAGCTGTGGCTCAGCTGTCAACTCACTCCAAGGAAGCCACTGTGTGCAAACACCCCCAGGAACGGTAACGCGAGACTGGCAAGGGAGAGCTAAGAGGCTCCAAGGGAACAACTGCGTACCTCTGCATGAAGTCATGCACCTCAGGGTTCACCTGGTCTATGATGGGCATCAGGTAATTTAAAATGTGCTTGGTATTGTCCATCGTTGGGTCCATAAAATCCCTGAGGAAAGAATTAAAAGAAGCTCCATCAAGCAACCATGTCAGTGAGCACTTCCCCCAGGGAGGCAGCCGGAAGGTAAATAAACACACCCGCAATAATCAGCTTTGGTGGCAGGGTGGCCCCCAGCCCCAAGAAAACCTGTCTGTTTGGGACAGCCTACTTCCTACTTGTCCGGGACACACAGAGCTCATCTGCACAGAAAACCCCGACCCAGACAATCATGCTGGTGTCAGCTGACACTTCTTACTCTGCTCCAGTGTACGCGTGAGCTGTAAGGCCTTTCCAGCACCCAAAACCTAACTCCCCGCCCAGCAGAGGGGGGAGAATCCCTCCCAGCCCCTCCCCAGCTGAAAGCTTGTTCCCATGTCAGCACACAAACAGGAGTCACTTGACGTGGGGGCTCAGGACGCTGTGCAGACCACTCTTTCAGTGCAAAACTGCCCAGGGCTGTATAAGGCAAGTGGGAGGTACTGTGCTGAGCCAGCCCCCAGGAGCCGGGGGGGCCCCGACAGCAGAGATGGCCAGAGAACTATGAATAATGCATGTGCGTTGGCTCCTTCAACTTCAAGAGACGTTACAAATTAACTGGCAGCCTTCAATTATCCCTTCCCCAGAGCACAACTCCCTGCAAAGCCACGTGCTATCGTGTGGTCACGCTGCTCTCTCACAACACCCCTCTGGGTACGGTGTACATGACAGGCAGCTGACTTTAACCCAAGGCTCTGCCTTCCAGGCTCCCTTTCTTGGCCCCATCTACACAGCTGTGCCCACAGCCTGAGGACACGCAGGCAGCTCCTCTCCTCCAGCCAAGCCCAGTGAGTACCTGAGATGATGCGTCGAGAGCTTCTCCACCAGAGCTGTGGCCAGTCTGTCCCCCACCACCAGGAGGAAGGTGACCACGATGTCATGATAGCCCTGGTAGTAGTGAAGCTGGGGGTTGCGCTTGAGGACATGGAGGATAATATCGATGAGCTCCTCCTGCAAGCCTTCCCTCTGGTCATCCGGCATCCCTGTGGGGACACAACCAGGTGGCAGTGGGACGGGCTCTGTCACCTCCCAGCGCTTGCCATGGGAGCGAGCGTGGCTGAGGTAGGCAAGAAGATGACCTGTGCATTTACCAACCCGCCTGATTCCAAGTGATGTAGTGCAAAGGGGAGGGGGGCGTAAAACTAGCAGAAAAAACATCCCAAGCCCTAATCCTGCCCCCCAAAACTCTGATGGCCCGGGGGAAGCCAGCCAGTTGTTTGGTTGTTTAATCTTCGGAGCTGCAGTGCCCCCACCTGCGAGGAAATCGCGGTGGAGGACGGAAGCGGGGTTTACTGATGTTTGTACAGTGCTGTGAGGAGCGAATTGTGCTGCACGTCCAGCACTACTGGGGACATTTTAATCATTTTTAATTTCCCAGGAGTTCTACAAAAAATTAAACAGGACCCATTTTCACAGAAACTGTGCCAACTGCATCAGATTGCGAGGCCTCCATCGCCACAACTTGATATCGGTCCCCTGCTAAACAATGTGTGTTTAGGGACAGGATGTCAGAGGAAAAACATTGCTCCTGCCATGCACAGCTGCAGCCAGTTTCTGGCAGTCCTTGTCAACAGATAAAATACCCAAAGGCCAAGCAGCAAGCCCCAGAGGAGATCCTGCAATGACAAAGTTCTCCTTTTCCCCTGCTTTGCTAATGCGTCTAAAAATAAGCAGGAGGCTGCTATTCAAGGGCAAAAAAATCTGTCCTAGCAGACCCTTCAGGAATCAGGCTTGCACACAGTATCCGCACTCGAAGGAGAATCAGAGCGAATCAACTGTTTACACAAAATAAAAGCAGCAGAAGGGGGAAGCAGATTCTGGCCAGAAATAACGACTGCTCCGCAGAGTCAGATAGCTGCTGGATTAAATGTTTTATAAATAGCACAACAAGGCACCAGCCACCCATCAGAGCTAAACAACTGCAAAACCATTTTGACTCTAAAGGTTCAGAGTTCTGAATCTTTAAGAGTTTTCTTAAATTTGGTGCATGAACCCCATTTTGAGACTTTTACACCAGAAATTGCTCTAAGCACTGACAAACCCGCCTTCCACGCCCCTGAGCTAAACCAGGGACTAAAATAAACTGAAACAAATGGTACATTTCTCAAGCACTCCATCTAGCCTAATGTCACCCTGGTCACAACAGGCAAGGGGCACGCAGCATCCAGGTCTCTCTGCGCTGTAACTGTTCAAAGGGACCAGCAGGCTGGTCGAGGTGCTCAGTGAGGATGGGGGAAACTAAGGCTGGAAGAGCCACATCAAAACCAAGCTGTGGAACAGGCAGCTGAAGGACGCAGATAGCTGCAGAGCAGCTCCTCTGTGTGAAGAAGCTGCTGTGAGCTTACAAGGAAAAGGTTTTCTAGAAGTCTTGGAGAGTACCCGTCCTACTGCAACGCTCGAGTAAGGTGTGACCCAGGAGGAGCCCCACGGCACAGACCTTCTCCCTGCAGAGCGGGAAGAGGAATCCCCTCTCACCTGGTGGGAAACGGCGCAGGGATCGCCGCACATCCAGTAACACTTGCTGGTAATCTTTATTGTCCTCTCGCAGCTCCTTTCCTGCTGAGAAAAAGAGGAATATGATTAACACTGCGTAGTGCAAAGGGATCGGGAAAAGAGCTGGGTGAGGGAGCCGGGAGAAACCGTGTTGGAGGCAGGAGGATGAGGCTGCACACACAGACACCCCACCCCATCGTACATCCCCTTTCTCGTACGTCACACACCAGCCCTGTCCCCTCACTGCCACGCATTCTGATGCTAACGGCACTTCAGCACGAGGAAACGAGACTACTACTTCTTTAAACAAGGTATGTTAAAATGCTTAAACTGACACCACTCCCGGTGTTCCCAGAAGATCTTTGCTCCACAGTTTTGCTGTGGAATTCAAACCATACACAGCAGCAGCAAGGTATGATATACTGTGGAGACCACAAAGAATAGTTTATTAAACAGAAATAATTCAGAAGAAAACCCACCCATGGGTAACTTAGATACTTAAACCAGAAGAGAAAAAAAATTTGCTGGCACACTGAACTATCTATGTGATCATGTGAAATTAAATGTTGTGTTCCAGCAGCTCTGACCACCTAAGAACATCAGGCTCTTGCCTGGCGTGGGGGGGATGCACACTTTTGAATGGCCACAGGTTCAGGAACAACAACAGAATCTGTCCTGGGAAAAGCAGCTGTAAAAATGACAGGACTTGGAGCTCCTGCACTGCTAAGGTTTAAAAACCATGCAGGTACCTCATCAGGCAGGTCATTTTCCCTGCTTCTGCTATGACCAAACACCACATGTGCTTCATGCCACAAACTGCTTCACCCACGCCTGGAAGAGACACCTCAGAAGTATTTCGGCCAGGCCAGGGCTCAGCACAGCCACTGCTCCACGGGAGCAACAAAAATTAAGTTTGATACTTTCTGCTGCAGGTGAACGTACAGAAGCCAACAAACTGCTCAGGCCACACCAACGGCATCCAAAGTGAACTAATTTCCATCACTGTCACTAAAGATAATAACAGCCTCACAGCACAATGGAAATGTTGTTTTTATGAAGTCATGTCCTTCCAAATCTGTCATTTACATACAACACAGTATGTGGAGCTACGGCGTTCAGGCTGCAGCGCGAGTCCCCTTTGCACACAAGCTTGGTGGGAAACAGCGGGTCAGAACGTGCGCCCTTCAACCTCCGCACTCCTTCCTCTAGCACGCACAGAGATCACCAAACCGTTCTTCCCAAGCACCCGAGTCCAGGCTGTTCCGTACCTGGAAGAGGGGGCAGGTCATCCGTATTAACGTTTAGCAGCTTCGGCCAGACTTTACAACGAATCTCATCCGTCAAGAGCCCCCCCTCGCTGATTGCCATCCGCCTGAGCGCAGCCACGTCGATGGGGTCGCTGTTCAGAGCCTGATAAATTTCCGCCACTTTTCTTTTCTTCCTAGAATCAAAGTCTGTAAGAAGATCACAAAGAGGCGAGCTGACAGGCAGTGCCAGCACACGGGGGGCAGAATACACTCACAGCGACGTCACGCACACAGCAAGGGAGATGGCACGGGGCAGTCAGCACATACCCTGCCACGACAGGCTAGGGATGACCCCAGTGGGTGACCCACCAGCCGACTGTCCCCATCTCCACAGGCTCAGCACTGGGGGCACCTCACGGTTCGCAGGGCACCCCCAATGCAGGTCCCACTCTGGGAAGCAACTGCTGCTCCCCCCGACATGGGAGCCACCGCCGCTGCCCGAGCGGATTCCTTGCCCCCAGCTCCCACGCTCCCCAACAGATCACGGCTCCAGTCAGGACGGTGACAGCCGTACAAAGCCATCCTGCAACTGTTTGCTCTGACGCAGCCACCAGCTCAGGTGTCAAGTGTTTCCTAAGACCAGGACTTTGCGTTCCTACCAACTCCCAGCTAGACAGCAGCTCCGAGATGCAGCCGTCCTAAGGAGAAGCCTCAGCATTTCCACCGACAGCAAGTCACAAGAAAGGGCATAATTATACTAGAGTTAGCAAATCACGAGCATATTGACTTTTCTTGACAAACACAAACTTGCCAGCTGTTAGTATACGTGCAGCTTAGCCAGTATTAAACAAATACCACTGTTTTGTGGAGCACATGAACTTGGGGGCATGTAGGGAAGGGAGTAAGGCACAAAGCACGTGGTGCTCTGGTTTCAGATGGGTTAAACGCACTTACAAGACACAACAGCGCTTCTCGGGGAGCGGGGAAAGGACGCTACTTCACACTGCATCGTGGTATTTGCTGCCGCTGCCTCACGTGAGGAAAAAGAGGCGGCCGAGAGCCACCTGATATCCCACACCAGAGGAGTTTCCACTAAGGAGGTTTTGCTGAGCAGCTGCGGGGCTGGAGTGCAGGATGAGGCCACAAACGCTGCCTTTACCAAAAGGCTTTTCCAACAGATCCAACTACTCTTGAGATCCAAATGGGATTTGTTTGATAAGGGACGTGTCCAAATAGGATTCAGGGTAGGAGGAATTAAAAGGATCCTGATGGAGAAGCAGTCATTTCTCAACACCCCACCCTCCCGGCAGCAACTCGGGGAGCGTGTTCCTCTGCACACGTGGCATCTCTGGCGTCCCAGCACTGCCCCAGCCCTCTCCCTGCTCCCGGGGAGCTGCGTGTGAGTGCCTGCCTGGAAGCGCTGCTTTCTGCGATGTCTGCACGGGAGATGGTGGGACAGCTGCCCCTGTTCAAAGCACCCTTTTCAAACACTTTTTGGATGAAAACAAGCTGTGACAGCCCACAACAGATCTCCAACTCCCCCCCAAACACCAAGTTCCGGGTAACCTTAAAGCTTCTAACGCTCACCCGGTGACTAGAATTTCCTTTGACTTCCTTTCCCGCCCCTTGTGCAAGCAAAGATGTTTGCACACAAACAGAAACCAGCTCCGCTCAGCTGGCCGTTCCTTATCTGCTGCAACACCCAGCCGCTGAGCTGTCACGGACTGAAGCTCGGGAAGGAGGAGACAAAGTCTATGGAAGAAGAAACTCCTGTTCACACACAAAGTACTTAAGGAGTAGCACGAAAGAAGGGGCGTGTATTGCGGGCTCCTCTTCCAAGATTTACTGGCAAATACCCCAATATTTACGCTACTCAAATGTACAGCAGATGATAGCTGGAAGTATCACAAAAAAAAAGCATTTCAAAACCTTCATGTGCCCGCCAAACCCTAACTGGCAGGGTCAGTTACACCGCGAAGGAGACGGGGCAGGTAATTGCACGGGCTTATCGCACTGCAGCTCAACTGCACCGGCACGATCGGCCCACCCGGGCGGCCGAGAGTGTGGTTTTATTTACTTCCAGCTAAAAGCTGCGCCAGGAACAATTCTCTCCGCCGCCCCCCCGGCCCAGCCGCCGCTCCCTGCGGGGAAGGCAGGCTGCCCCCGAGGGCCGCCCGCAGGGGAGCGCGGCTCCGCAGAGGGAAGCAGCCCTGCGATCCCACCGGCTGCAACAGCGCACGGGCACCGGCACGCACACAGCGCTGCGGGGGGCCAGCCCCCCGGCGTTGCTGCAGGACCCCCCCCCGGGTCACAGCCGCGACGGGCGGCCTGGAAAAGCGAAGCCCGGAGAGCTGCGGGGCCCGGGCTAGAGGCAGGCAGCAGCCGCACCGCAGCCCCGGCTGTCCCCCTCCTGCCCGAGTCCGCGGCCTGGGGAGGGAGCCCGCTCCCGCGCCGAGGGACGGTTG